>JAVJIF010027699.1:0-63658 GCA_038442645.1 Agave tequilana | reverse complement strand
TGAATAATAATAATAATAATAATATATATATGCTAGCACTGGGGATTGAACTTAGGTCCCCAACAAGGGAGAGAAGAGAGTTAACCATTGTGCCACATTGGCGTGTAATCTAAGAGCACTCGAAATTAAATTTGAATCTAATGAGCTAGACAATCTATAATTTCAAATTCTAAATCAAATCTCTTTGAAATTTTTTTCTACAACTTTTCATTCTTATCTAATTGCTAATCTAGCCTAATTAGAGTCAGGTTCAAGAAGAATCTCTTTGAGATTTTTCCTACCACTTTCCATCCTTATCTAATTGCTAATCTAGCCTAATTAGAGTCCAGGTTCAAAAAAAAAAGAAAATCTCTTATAGCCTTATAAAACCTAAACATTTCCTTTCTCTCCTACATCAAGAGAAACTCTAGTATAACTTTCCTTATTCTCATATTTCCTCAAACTGCGAAGAAGGATTTCGGGATACAAGATTAAGGAGAAAGCAAGGAAACAAGTAAGTATAAAAATTTGATTTTTTATTAATTCAAATATTTAATTAGCAAGCATGCTTAAGATTCCTTTTTTGTTGCAAAAAAAACTTAGATCTCCCCTAAATTTAAATTATTTATATGGATATGAATTTTGATAATATACCATAATTAAAAATTGACATGAATAAAAAAAAAGAAAATTATAATTAAATCGGAGTACCATGCATAGATCTACCCCCCTTTTTAAGAATTTATTCATCATCAAAAAACTTTACCTTGATCTAAATAAAACTTATGTAAAAATAATATACGATTCTCTAATAGAAATATTTAGAAAAAAAAACAAAAAAGAAAGTATTTAGAACAAATTCCAAGGATCTAAAATTAGACACATGGGTTAATCTATCAATACATGGAAATGTATTCTAAATCCAATTAAAATATATATATATATATATATATATATATATATATATATATATATATATATATATATATATAATATATATATATATATATATTTAAATCTTACATAAAATCTCTGCAATTTAGAAAATTTAGAAAATAAAAAAAAAAAAAGAGTGCACTGTGCAGGCTTGGCCTAGCCCGGGCCTTGCAGGCCCGGGTTGGGTCCATTTAAAAAAAAAAAAAAGAAGAAAGAAACTGAGATGGGCCGCACTGGCTCAGGCCCAGTCCAAAAAAAAAAAAGAGAAAAGGATCAGAACTGGGCCATCATTGGCCCAGCCTAGAAAACAGGAAAAGAGGAAGGAAAAAAAAAAGAAAGAAAGAAAGAAAAACTGGGCCTGGCTATTGGGCCAGGCCAGGAACCAGAAAATGGAAAAAAAAAAGAAATAAATGAAGCCCAATTCATTTTAATCCAACCCAATTACAAAAAATCAGACCCGTTAAGTTTTGAAAAACAATTTTTTTAATTAGATAAAATTTGGAAAAAAATAAATAAAAATAGTGATAAATATATAGATAACTTCTACCATATACATAAAAATTTTGGAGTAAATTACAGCTCATATGGGTCTGAACTAATGCATTTAAATATTGAAACCCGCTATTCTAATTTCAGACCGTTAGAAAATTACATGTTTTAAACCATATAAAACACATAAAAAATTAGTAAATAAAATCTGAAAATCTCATAAACTTTATACTTCATTATGCAACCTTATTTAAAGATCCGGATTGTTCACATTTGATTTAAAATACTAAATAAATAGAATATTTCATGTAAAAGTCGATATATGAAAGTTCGATAATTTTCTAATTCGGATATATATTAATGTAGATTTCTTCGATTGGTGCTTGGACACGTGGTAGCCAAGTGAGTGTTCTTCACTCACTGTATAAGTACTGTTATTTTCATTTATTATAAAATGTGTTCTATTTCTATTATTAAATGGTAAAGCTATTAAAGTTATTATTGAGTTTCTAGAAAATCTGAAAATTGTTTAAATTGTTTAAAATTGTAAATGATGAGATGGATTATGTTATCAAGTCACTGGAAATTACATACTGTTGTACTGTTACATTGTCACTTACTGTTACTGTCATACCAGTGATTTACATAACATGATTATTAGATAGCTTACACCGGGTGGGAAAATTGATAGAGGAGATGGTATCGGTATTTTGGGTGGACCTAGGATACAGGTTGCGCAGCCAACTGAGGGTTCCACTGCAGGGTTCCTGGGGGATGACTGACATCCCATCTGTACTGTTACTGTTCCACTGTTTACACAGTGAGATTACTGTTACTGTTACTGTTACTGAGTACCTAGCGGTACGGCCTGGTTCAGTGCCAGGAAACTGAGGCCGTGGTCCCGGGTATGTACGGGACCCACCTAAAACACAGATACCCATCTCCAACTATCCATTTCAAATAACTAGACAATAAGAATAGACATACACAGGACATCTTGACACATGACTGTACATAGGATTGATTGCAGTAATAAATGGTTATAAAGTGTATAACACTGTGTTACATTATGACTCACATATGTTAGACAACAGTATGATAACTATACTTGATCATACATGTGTTGCTAGATTTTACATGTTATATATTTCTTTCCATCTTTTTTATCATTTGTTTAGGTCGCTATTGACGACCCTGAGTTGTTGCTCAGGTTCTGATCCGAGACTCTGCAGGAGCAGGAGTACTTCGAGCACCTCGCTGATCTTCAGTAGATAGATCCTTCCTACTTTCATGTGAGAGACGTTATTGTTGTGTTTTCTATGATTTCAGTATGTTGTAATAAGTAAGACTTTTGGTGACATTATGTACTTGATTTCTTCCAGCTGGAATAACAGATAAATCTTGTTTTATTTTGAATCAATGTACTGAGGCTTAACGTATTTGTTTTTAAAAATATGTCGCAGGCTCTCGTCACGTACCATTTATATGAGTATTATGATTTCGGGGCGTGACAGGGTTTTCTTTGGTATCAGAGCCAGGTTTACTCAACTGTATAGTTGTATAAATAGTCAGGCTCTTACCAACAGTACAATGTTTAGTAATCCAGCTACAAGTACAATGTCTACCATATTTTTAATTAATATTTTTTTATTTTATTCTCAGAGTTATGGCTCAACGACATCCTCCGCTCGCATCGCTGCTCGCGAAGATGCCACTGATTTGCTGGGGGTACTCCGAGGCCTGGTAGAATCACAGCAGCAGCAGACTGCACTTCTTCGAGATGGATTGGTGACGGCACAACAGACAGCCACGGAGGCCATGGAGAGGTCTGCGATTCCTCGTGGACCAAAACCCGGGAACATTTCAGACTTTAGGAGGTTGCAGCCAGCTACTTTTACCGGGACAGAAAAGCCTTTGGAAGCAGAACAATGGCTGGTTAATATGACTAATCTCCTGAATGCAGCTCGTGTTCCGGCGGAGGATCAGGTGGAGGTAGTCAAGGTCCAAATGACTGATGTGGCTCGAACATGGTGGCTCGCTGAGGAGGAACGATTGGAGAAGCCAGTCACATGGGAGAGGTTCTCAGAGAGCTTTTATGAGCGATTCTTCCCAAGACTGCTAGGAGGGAGATGGAGCATCAATTCATCAACTTACGACAAGGGAGTCGGACGGTGGACGAGTATGCAGCAGAGTTCCTGAGGTTAAGCCGATTCGCTCCCTATATGGTAGCAAAGGAAGAAAACCGGGCGAACCGATTCCAGCAAGGACTGAGGCTAGACATTCAAAAGTTTTTGGTCACACAGCAATTGAGCACTTACTCTCAGGTTCTCGGTGCTGCTCGTGGTCTAGAGCAGGTGATGGAAAAGGAGAGCAGGAGCAGATTGCAGACTAGGCCACTGAAGCGACTTTTGATCAGGTTGTCAAGGGACCTCCTGCTAGGATCAGCTCTGCACCACTGAGCAGGCATTCTTTCACTACTTCCCCGCCCTTGACGGTCTGCGACTTCTGCCAGAGACCGGGACACCTGCGGCGGAATTGCAGGTGGGCAAATGGTCAATGCCTCGCTTACGGATCCAGAGATCATCGACTAGCTGACTGTCCTTCCAAGAGGCCGAGGAGTATCATGCCTGCCCCTCAAACATCAGAAGCAGTTAAAAGGAACCCGGTGCCCACAGGTAGAGGAGCTCCGCTTCCTTCGCAGCAACAGGTGTTCGAACAGGCCAGCGTAGGCCGGGAATTGGACGTGGAAGAGGCCAGGCTTTCAACTTGACTGCAGAACAAGCTGAGGCATCAGAGGAAGTTGTAGCAGGTACCATTCTGGTTCATTCCATTCCAGTTGTATCGTTATTTGATTCTGGTGCTTCCTATTGCTACATATCTACTAGATTCGTCATGATGCATGCTATACCCTGTAACGATATGGATAACCAATGGGAAATTAGTACCGGGAACGGGGTTATAACCACTAGTAGAATATGTAAGTCTTGTTCTGTGGAGATTTGCGGAAGACAGTTAAGGGCAGATTTTTTTATGATAGACCAGCGGATATGATGTGATCTTAGGCATGACCTGGCTTAGTAAGTATCATGCGGTGATTGATTGCCGGAATAAGAGCGTGATCTTCAGGATTCTAGATCAATCCGAGTTCAAGTTCATCGGGGAGTCGAAGGCATCCAAACAGCAGCTGCAAGGGGACTACACCGCAGCAGAACTCAAGAGAAGCGATACCGGTTGTGAGGAATTTTTAGATGTGTTTCCAGAGGATCTACCGGAACTTCCGCCAGATCGAAACTTGGAGTTCGCTATCAAAGTCATCCAGGTACTGCCCTATTTCTAAAGCGCCATATCGAATGGCACCGGTGGAGCTAGCCGAATTAAAGAAGCAACTGCAGGAATATTTGGATAAAGGCTTCATCAGGCCCAGTGTTTCACCTTGGGGAGCTCCGGTGTTGTTGGTAAAGAAGAAGGATGGTAGCAAAAGGATGTGCATTGATTATAGGGAGTTGAACAAGGTCACTATCAAGAATAGATATCCCTTGCCTAGGATAGATGACTTGTTTGATCAGCTAGTTGGAGCTAAGGTATTCTCGAAGTTAGATCTTCAGTCTGGATATCATCAATTGAAGGTGAAGGAGGTAGACATTCCGAAGACGGCATTTAGGACTCGTTATGGTCATTACGAGTTCTTGGTTATGCCATTTGGAGTGACCAATGCTCCGGCAATCTTTATGGATTTGATGAATCGAGTGTTCTCTCCATTCTTAGAAAGTTCGTAGTGATATTCATTGATGGTATTCTGATATACTCTAAGAACGAGGAAGAACATTCTGAGCACTTGAGGATTGTGTTGCAAACCCTTCGGCAGGAGAAGCTCTATGCCAAACTAAGCAAGTATGAGTTCTGGCTTAAGAGTGTGGCATTTTTGGGGCATATTGTTTCGGGAGAAGGCATCTCAGTGGATCCCAGCAAAGTTCAGGCAGTGAGGGATTGGCCTATTCCAAATCAGTAACCGAGATTAGGAGCTTTCTGGGGTTAGCTGGGTACTACCGGAGATTCGTGCAAGACTTCTCAAGAATTGCAGGACCTCTGACCAAGCTTACCCAGAAGGGGGAGAAGTATATATGGACAGCGGAGTGTACCAGTGCTTTTGAAGAACTGAAGAAGAGGTTGATGACGGCTCCAATTTTGAAGATGCCTGATGGAACTGGTGGTATGGTCATTTACAGCGATGCGTCAGGGAAAGGATTGGGATGTGTGCTAATGCAGCATGGGCATGTGATAGCATACGCATCCAGGCAACTCAGGCCCTACGAGAAGAACTACCCAACGCATGATCTGGAGTTAGCAGCAGTGATTTTCGCCTTGAAAATTTGGAGGCACTACTTGTTGGGTGATTAGGTACTAATCTACACCGATCACAAGAGCTTGAAGTATATCTTCACTCAAAAGGAGTTAAACATGAGGCAGAGGAGGTGGTTGGAGCTAATGGCTGACTATGATATTGATCTACAATATCACCCTGGAAAGATCAATGTGGTACCAGATGCCTTAAGCAGGAAGCCAGAAGTGTCTATGGCAATACAAATCACACAACAGAAAGAATTATTCGAGGAGATGAGGCGAATGGACTTGATGGTAATTCGAAGGGTAGTGTCTCCTGGCCAATTGATGGTCATGCAGATTCAACCAATCTTATTGGAGAAGATCAGGGAAGCTCAAAGTGGAGATCTTAAATTGCAAGAATTCAGGGAACAAGTGGAAGCCGGGTTGAGGTCAGATATGCAGATCCATACAGATGGGACGCTCCGTTTTGGTAATAGAATTTGTGTACCTAAAGGAGAAGTTAGGCAAGAAGTGTTGGCTGAAGCCCATAGCTCGGCTTATTCTATACATCCAGGGGGAACAAAGATGTACCAAGACTTGAAGCAACAGTTCTGGTGGCATGGGATGAAAAGGGAGATTGCTCGGTATGTGGCAAAGTGCCTAGTATATCAGCAGGTGAAGGCAGAGCATCAGAGGATAGCTGGACTTCTACAACCTCTGCCAATTCCAGAATGGAAGTGGGAGCACATCACTATGGATTTCGTCACTGCTTTACCTCGCAGCCAGAAGGGGAATAATGCAGTATGGGTTATAGTGGATCGCCTCACGAAATCAGCACATTTCATTCCCTTCAGACTAGGGCAGTCTACGGAATTGTTAGCAGAGAAGTATATGCAGGAAGTGGTGAGGCTCCATGGTGTGCCAGTCAGCATTGTGTCTGACAGAGACACTAGATTTCTATCCCACTTTTGGAGAAGCCTTCAGGAAAGTTTGGGAACCCGCTTGAAGTTTAGCACTGCATATCATCCGCAGACTGATGGACAATCAGAGCGGACGATTCAGATTCTCGAAGACATGTTGAGGGCATGCATGCTAGATTTCAAGGGATCATGGGAGGATCATTTGCACTTGGCGGAGTTTGCTTATAACAATAGCTATCAAGCTAGTATTAAGATGGCGCCTTTTGAAGCCTTATATGGAAGGAAATGCAGATCTCCTTTGTGTTGGGACGATATTGGTGACCGGAGTCTACTGGGACCGGAGATTATAACCCAGACAGTGGAGAAAGTTAAGACTATCTGAGAGCGCCTCAAGACAGCTCAGGATAGACAGAAGAAATGGGCAGATTTGGACAGAAGGCCACTGGAGTTTGAGATTGGAGATAAAGTATTCTTAAAGATATCACCAACGAGGGGAGTAATCAGGTTCGGCAGCAGAGGGAAGCTGAGTCCTAGGTTCATAGGACCTTTTGAGATTTTGGAGCGAGTGGGAGCGGTGGCTTACAGGCTAGCATTGCCCCCATCTTTAGATGGCGTGCATGATGTCTTCCATGTTTCTCAGCTGAGGAGGTATATCGAGATGACAGTCATGTGGTGGATCATTCTGAGTTGGAACTTAGGCCGGACCTATCCTACACTGAGAGGCCTACGGTTATCCTAGATCGGACTACCAAGGAATTGAAGAAGCAAACCATTCCACTTGTTCTAGTATCTTGGGGCAATCGACCTTCAGGAGAAGCAACATGGAAGCGGGAAGATGTCATCCGCGATAGCTATCCCCACCTTTTCCGTGATAACTAGGTATATTTTTTCCCCGCCTGAATTTAAATTTCGAGGACGAAATTTTCTTATTAGGTGGGTAGAATGTAATACTCTTGTTTTTATATACAAAAAATAATAATAATAAAAATAAAAATAAATAAATAAATAAAATGAAAATAATAATAATAATAATAATAATATATATATGCTAGCACTGGGGATTGAACTTAGGTCCCCAACAAGGGAGAGAAGAGAGTTAACCATTGTGCCACATTGGCGTGTAATCTAAGAGCACTCGAAATTAAATTTGAATCTAATGAGCTAGACAATCTATAATTTCAATTCTAAATCAAATCTCTTTGAAATTTTTTCTATAACTTTTCATTCTTATCTAATTGCTAATCTAGCCCTAGCCGCGTTTTCGCGGCTTGTTAATGTATTGAGGGAGCGTTTGCTCTCCCAATCTTTCTGGGATCTCTCCCCTCTAGTTTTTCCCTACAAATACCAGTTTCAACAGAGCAAAAAGGAGCGAAGACTAGGATTAGAATTTTTGTTATTTCTTTAAGGATTTAGGTTCTTTGTTAGATAGCACAAAAGTTGTATTTTCGTTTTGCAATTTATACTTCAGTACAAATACTTGTGAGAGAGAGGAATTGTGTGCTTGCACTTGAAGATTGAAGTGACATCAATACAAGAATCGAGCCACATTTTCTTCCACTCATATTACGGTATGTCTTGTGTTATTTACTTGCATTTTTCTTTAACTTTCATGAGTAGCTAAATCGGTTTTCTGGGCTCACTATTGTACCTCTCTCCAATTCTTCTTCTTTTCTGATTTTAATGAAAAAGACCCATTGAATCATTTGCATGCCTAACTTAAAGCCTTTCTTCTTGAAATTTTTCTTGAAGGCACATGAGGGTGGGTTTGGATTTTTTAACTTCATACTTCTTTTAAGAACGTCTCTTGAACTTGTTTTTATTTCATACTTGCTTCTTCGCGCTTGATGATTTAATATTCGATTCAAAACGATTTCTTAAAAAAAAAGAGTTAATTTTTTTAACCATCTTATATGCTTTACTTCAAACTTTCTAAAGTCAACCTTAAGTTTTTCCGATGATCAAGTTGAGACACTAAGGATTTCAATAGAAGAATAAACGGTTGAGTAGTGAGATAGTGAGCCCAGAATTTCTCCTTCTTATATTTAAACAAACAAACAATTTTCAAAGTTTTTTGAATCACCTTCTCCAAAGTCTTCTCCAAAGTTGCAATTTCTCTTTTATTCATTTCCCTTCTCTCCATTCTTCTTTTCAACTAAAAAAATGAGCACAATTCTTTGTTATTAAACGAAACACCGAAAAGCTTTCATCGCATTCCTCCTCGTGGATACGACCCGTTAGCCACAAGCTACGTGGTAATTTCTTAACTCTTTGATTGTTCTTTCAATTTAGCAATCACTTGCCATTACCAAGGAATCTTACTTAGTAATAGCAAGCATTTAAAGGCCAATGCACAAGCCCTAGAGGCACTTAGAAAATCATTTAGCAAAGAATATTTAAATATGGTTTCTCATTATGATTCCGCCTTTGCAGTGTGGAACATTTTGACATCTCCCGAGCAATAAATGCAAATCAATGAGAAGGAGAAATCTAGTGGAGAAGAGTGTTGCTCATGGTCCAAGGGAATGACTCCCTTGAGGTAAATTCGGAAACTCAACTAGATGATTGTGCTAATTCTTTCGGCGATGATTTAGTTGATGCCGATGCTTTAAACGAAGAACTTTCCATTGTTTGTGAAAATTATTAGAAAAATATAAAGCCTTGAAAAAGAAAAGTTTTAGACTTAATAAAGAAAATAAGAATTTGGTTTCAAAACTTGATTTGGCTTTGTAAGAGTGGGTTGAGATTTCAAATGAATGTGACTCCTTGAAATCCCAACTTGATCTTGCCCTAAATGAAAACAAGATTTTGAAAAATAAAAATGATTGCAATGATGTTTTGAAGAAAAATGAGATCTTATCTTCAAAACTTGATTTTATTGTAAAAGAAAATGAATCTTTGAAAGACAAAATTATTTCTAATTCAAATGAATTGGATTTGGTTTCTAATGAAAATATTTCTTTGAAAAATAATTTAGATTCTCATGTTTGCCATGCTAGTATAGCTTCACCACCTAGTGTATCCATAGCATGCACCACCTCTTCTTCTATTATTGAAAATGATATATCCATTTTAAAGAAGAGTGTTGATTGTTTGGGCTCCACTTTGAGCCAATGTGCCTTAAATCACACACGTTTGGAATCCATGTTTCGCAAGAAATAAATTCCACCTATTCATGCACATAAACCATGACATACACATGCTCCTCACGTTCATACACATAACACAATGTATGCTCATGTGTACACTTGTACACATTGTGGACGTAAGGGCCACGTTGCAAAATTTTGTTACGATAGGATACATGATTCAAATTTTACAAATAAGTTTGTTTGGGTTAGAAAAGGTGCTAACCCCCATGGACCCAATAGAGTATGGGTACCAAAGACCACTCCTATTTTATTTGATGTAGGTGTGGGCTCTTACTCGACGTGAGAGTATTGGTGCCTCGAGGTGGATGCGTTCCAAGCTTAATGGTGACTATTTTTGGATGCATCACTTTCAAGGGGAGTTTGGTGGGAGGACCACCTTGGTTTGGAGATCTAGAGATGTGCCCTCATGGTTTTGGTAACGATCTCTAACTCCTATTTAGTTTACATGCTTTCATGTTATTGATTTTTAGCATGTTTTGATTACTATGATAAATGTCATGATAATTAGGCTTGTGATATACATGATTAGTATTTGAGATACACCCATGTTCATATGGATCCATATTTTGTGTTCTCACTTTAGTTTAATTATTGTGTATATCATAATTCTAAATCATGTGCATCTACATATTAATCATGTTGGTTTATGCTTTCATTTTGCACTACATGTTTTGATTACATGTTTAGATGTAACTTTCATTAAAACTTGTGTATATACTTGTACAACTAGTGAGCCACAAATTGATTATTATGTATTTGTACTTGCTTGCTCATTTGTACCCATTAATGTACTAGTATAGCCTAGTTTTGATGATTCATGCATTTTGACTTGTATTCCCTATTTTGTACATGTTTTCATTAATATGTGTTTAACTTCATGTATATGTTAATTTTATCTAAAACTATTGGGTATACATGTATAACCTTGAGTCATTTGCCTTTCATGCAAAATCTCTTTATAGACTCAATTGTGTTTAGATATGTATGTATGCCTTTAGTTTTGACAAAATATACGTATGCCATGAAGTTAGTATCATTGTTTTGATAAAAATTAAATTTTGATGAATTTCATGTTTTCGAAAAGGAATTACATATTAAGCCTTATTGCTAACTCTCATGATTATGCTTTTCACATCATTCTTGTACACTCATTACTTGTTATTTTCTCATGACTTTGTTTTCATGAGTATTATATGTGCTATATAGACCTTGAGTGTTGATTATGTGATTTTCATATTTTCATAAAAAATATTCTTGTTTTATTCCTTACTTGAAGGATTTCGTACTAGTTTACAAGTTTATCATTAAACTAGTTCGTATTTTTCATTTTGGAAGTTTTCAATTATGCTAAAATTATTTTCAAACTTATTTTTGAAAACCCCTTCCATCCAAGGGCGGTTGGATGGGCGACCATGCCTCGTATGCTCTTAATTGAAAATCCTTTTAAACAAGCGCATGATAGGGTGGAAGGTATGAGTTATACACTTGATCCTCATCATATTTTCAATTGGTATCCCAATTGATATTTTTATTTTTGTATACTCGTCTTTTGTTTTCTATATATGTATGCTTCAAAACTTAAAAGGTATCAATTTCTATTGGTATTTACTTTTTCATACATATATATATGATTTGATTGTGCTCACTATATCTTTACATTTTAAAGCACAAATTATATTTATGCTAAGCTTGATTTACTCCTTAATGACTATTAGTTTTCAAATTGGTATTTTATACAAGCTTATGCATCATTTTTATTGGTATTTCATAAAGGGGGAGAAAACTTCATGTTTTAATTTTCAATCGATTGTATTTTCAATTTGTATCTTACTCCCACTCTTTATGATGAAAAATAATATGATTTGGTATATTATTTTTCAATTGGTTTCCTATGCTCTTAATGAAAAATATTTTAATTTGGAATATGCTAACATTTTCAATATTGGTATAAAAAATCTTAAATTGGTTTTATTCTAAAAATAGGTATCTATATTGAAATAAGTTATGTTTACATAAAAATATTTGGCTTTCACTTTCAATTGATATCAAAATTATAAATATTCTCATTTGGTATCAAAATTACAAGATGTTTACAATTGGTATTAAGATTCTAAATACATATATATTTCTATTGGTATCAAAACATACAATGTTTTATTTTCCACTGGTATTAAAAGTTTACAAGATATTTTCAATTTGTATCTTCTAGTATCTTAAAAATTTTTGTTTATTTTCAATTGGCATCATACTTTGGTATCAAAAGTTTTGATATGTATTACTTATATACAAGGGGAGCTTAACATCTTCTCTATATATAGATTCATGTTGAGTGTATCTCATATTGAGGAGCTTAACCGCTCTTCTTTATGTCTTACACATGTGTAAAGGGAGCTTCACATCTCATTTTATACATTGTATATTATATTTTATGTTGTTAGGGTTTAGTCATCTCTTTTCATATAAATGCATGTATGTAGGAGGAGTTAACTTCACGTCTCTCCTCTTTATGAATGTATATAGCATATAGACCTTTCTTGTTTTGATTTATGCAAAAAGGAAGAAAAATATTATTTATGTCTTTAGTGTTTGTACCCCTTTGTTGATGAATTGACAAAAAGGGGGAGAGAAATTTAGAGTTTTTATATATGCATGTTTGTTTAATTTGTTATCTTTTACCATTGGTATCAAGAGGATCTTTTGTTAGTATCAAGAGCATATTTATTTCATTGGTATCGGATCTCATGTTTATGCATATTTATGTTGAGCATTCACGACATATCTTTATTGTTTATTGTTATGCATGAGTTTAAGGGGAGCTTCTATGAAGCTTAACTTTAATCCATGCATATATAACTCCATGAGTTTTGTCATCATTAAAAGGGGGAGATTGTTGGCCTAGAGGCCCTTCACTCTAGTTTTGATGATGATTAACTCATGTAGTTATAGTTTCCTAATAATCTTGTGATATTTAGTTTCAGATATTTGATCAAGATATTAGTAGGTGATTAGCTTCAACAAAGGTGTTTTGGAGCTTTTCACATGTTGACTCAAGAGCTCGCGCGTTAAGATCACATCTAGCACTCGGTTGGAGTCAAGCTCGTTGGATCGCGTTTGGATCGAGTCGACTTGGAGACAGAGTTCTACAAGAAGACTTCGGTATTGTGTTTAGTTTAAGATTGTGTTTAGATCTTGTATAAAGATTAGATAGTGTTGATATGCTCAAGTACACACACAAAAGTTTCAATTTGTTTGGTTTTAGGTTTAACCGGTTTCAGTTTTTCATACATATGATTTTCATGAATAGATGGAATCAAAACAAGTTTACAAGTTTTAATGTATATTAGATTTGATCTATATACATCTATGCTTCATCTATTTAGAAAAATTTACTTTGATAGTCTATTTTATGAGTTTGGAGTTTTGTATTTAAACAAAACTTATTTTTGTATTTAATGTCAAAAACATAGATATCATATCTTTCATGTATATTGGATTCTATCCATATACAATATGCTTCAAAATTGTTTCAATATCATATTTTTGTATTTACATGAGTTTTGGAGAAAACGGTTTTCCATTTCAAAATCCTAGTTTTTGGAAAATACGGTTTTTGCTTTAAGGCAAAATTTCAAGAACACAAAAATGGTTCAAATAGTTTATAATATGTGTTGAATTTTACTCACACATATTTGTATTTCAAAGATCTTATAAGAACTGATTTTTGTGAAATTTATGTGATTTTATGGGATTTAATTGAAATCAAAAACCTAAGTTTTTAATCCCTAAAATGTTTGACCTGGCTGTCTACCGGTCGACCGAACCGGTTGACCGTAGCAGAAGTCGGTCGACCGACGTACAAGGATGTGCACGTAGCCTGGGCTGGTGGGCCGGTCGACCGGGCGGAGCTCTGCTCTCTGGAAATGGCCCCGGTCGACCGGCAGAGAGCTGCTGCTCTCTATATCCAGTCCCGGTCGACCGGGCGGTCGACCGGAAGGGCAATTCTGCCCTTTCTAGCTTCCAACGGGCAGATTTATTTTGGGGCTATATATACCCCATTTCTTGAATTGTTTTGGACAAGTCTTTAGAGAGCAAAATTTTTATTCTTTTTAAGTGTTTTACAGCATGTTTTTAAAAGAGTTTTAGGCTTAAAGATTCAATCTTTTTTGTTTTAAAGTGTTGGAATTTCAAAGAAAAATAGAGTCTTTTGGGAAGTGATTTTTGATCTTGATTTCAATATTTATTTGGAGATTTTCCTAATTGTTTTTATTTGTTCCAAACACTTTATTTTCTCATACTTGAGCCTATCATATCTATCCTATCTATTAGGATCTATTTTGTGGGAAAATTGGTTTGTTGTTGTTGATACCATCAAGTGTTGTAAACCTTCCATTCTTTGTGTATCCCTCTAGTGAGAGGTGATTGTGTTGATACCCCTCTAGTGAGAGGTGATAGTGGAGGTTGTGTTGGTATCCCTCATAGTGAAGAGGTGATTGTGGAGTTGTGGCTTTGAGTCTTATCCCACTTGTGTGAGGTTGATAGTTGTTTTGGCTAAGTGCCTAACCCTCTAAGTGTATAGGTGTTTTATGTTGTGCCTTGCCTCTAGTGAGAGGTTGTATTTGTTGAGAGAGGAGTTGTGTATTCCCAAATTGTATTTACCCAAATTCTCAGTGGAGGTTCCCTTTGTGGGAAGTCCTGTGTGGACGAGTTAGTGAAAATCCTTTTGTGAGAAGGCGGGGACGTAGAGCTGGGTGCTCGAACCTTGAAACATATTCTTGTGTTTGCGTTTGATCCACTTTCTCTAACTCTCTCTCTTATATTGTGCCTTGCATTGATTCATATTGTTCATTCATATTTATATGCTTGGTATTGATTGTGTGCGCCCATACTTGTGTTCAACCAAGAGAGCTTCAAATAGCACCTAAACTCTTATTTAGAGAAATTTAGAGGAGATAGTTTAGAGCTCTTCATCGGGAATTCGGCTACACTCTTTGGTTACACTAAGTGTGTTGAAATTTGTTTTTTAATTCCACATTATTTGTCGTTAGATTAGCCTTACACCTATTCACCCCCTCTAGGTGTACTTTCAGTTGATACCATGCACATGCAGGGCTAAATCAAGATTAATGTGAGATTGATACCACCATGATTGCTACCAAGCAACATGGAATCAAAACATAAGCGTGCAATAGGCATGCACACAAGACGTTGGGGTGGGAAGGGGGCACACACATCCAAGCGAGCCAAGGTGACCCACGCACGGGCCAGGAAAACCCCAACTTCAATGCATGCACAATAATATTTTTTTAATTTTTGAATTAAATAACACACAGAAAAAATCTCAAAAAATATATATATAATTTAATTAATCTTCTCCAATTTAATTCACAAAAATAATTCTTTATTGAATTAAATAAAGAAATCGATTATAATTTTAATAAATCAAGATCAAAAAAATTCTGTAGATCCTGATAAGTCGATAAAGAGGAGGCTCAGATACCAATTGTTGGATCTAATAATTATTCCAAGTAAGATTCACATATAAACTAAAAGCCTCTTTATCAAGATCATAGGAAAGGAGGGTTTTAGGCATACCTGATTCCATCACGAAGGCGACTCCAAGTCAGCACGATCTCGAACACTTGAAGTAAATGGAGGAGATTCTTCTCTTAGGCCACCAAGTTATCTTCTTGATTCTTAGAGGAGATGAGAGGCTTCCAAAAGAGAAATTAGATCATAATGGTAGAGAGAGAATCCAATCCATCATATTTATAGGCTTAAGGCAATCCTACTTCAACTCATCATTGATCTATCCCTTGATTAATATCACGCGTTCCACACGTGTAGATGAGATCTACATTACAAATTTATTTACACCAATGGCTAAGTGTAATTGAAACGAGTCCAGGTGTAAATTATTAGACTTGATCAATTCTTTATTGGGTCAAATAACATAAGCTTATAAAGACGGGTGTATAAATCCAATTAGACTTGTGTAGGGCCAAATTAGTTTAGACTATAATTCAAATAAGTATAACAATATATGCATTGAAAGAGATTGAATTGAGGTTGTATTAAGACAATATGCTTTTCTGGTAGCTGATGAGTGATGAAGCAGTTAACACGAAAATGATCTCGTGCATTCCTATAGGGTGTATCAGTGAGCCAAAGGATATGGCTCCTGTGGTGGCATTCCTATACATGTTGGTTGCTTCTTATATTACCAGGCAGATCATTTGCGCGGATGGGGAGAGAATAATGAAGGGCTAACAAACTCGAAGAAGCCTCACCGAGTGGAAGAAGAAACTTAATTGTTGAATGTTGATTGATTGATGAAATGAACCTTGATTAATATTTCTTGCCGAAGTGGAGGACTAAATTCTAGTGAGAGGAATGTGCTGTCTATATGATATATGATGTGTTTCACAAACAGTGTGTGTGGCATTTGAGTTTAGGTAACATGTTAGAATATAAATATATTACTCTTAATTCTAATCACAAGTTTGGAGTCATAGTGCAGTGGTAGGGACTTTAATATGCTGTCAGAGCATCTCAGATAGATTCAAATCTCACAGGACTTGTTTTTAAATGCAAAAATTCAGGTTTTGACTCATAAAATGGGCGATCGGCCTTCAAAAGCCTGTTAGAATATATATAAATATATTATCCTCAACCCTCACCACAACTTTGAAGTTATGGTATAGTGATACAGATGGGAAAGATAGAATATATATAAACATATTATCCTCAACCCTCACCACAACTTTAAAGTTATGGTGTAGTGATACAGATGGAAAATCGAAGAAGACGAGCGACGCGGGCTATATATCGTACTAGCACTGACGAACCCTAAAGAAGCCTTCAGATAGGGGATAATTACTCGAATCCGCGACTAAACGACTCGAATCCATGAGACAAAGAGAACAATTCGAATCCACGAGTAATTGGAGAGTAACAATTCAATTGTATTAATTAAAGATGATAAAAAAAACCTAAGATACAATGGCCTTATATGGGCAAATAAAAGAAGAATATTACTCTAACTAGTAAACTAAAATAAAGAAACAAAAATAAAATAAATTGGAATCCAAAACGGACCCAGAAAATAACTTAAGCAAATTAGGATACCCGGATACGCAATAAGCCTGTTGATAAGTGAAGAGTATTATCGACAGGACTGTAATACCCTGACTTTATGTAAAAGCCTGTCAACGGTTGGAGGACACTCTCGACAGGACTATAAACCTCTGAATTTCTATATAAGCCTGTTGATAGGTGAAAGGGGCTGTCGATAGGTGACTGAGTTCAGCCGTTCTCATCTTGATCTCCTACATCAGTCCCTCACTCTTCAAAAGAACTCGTCCTCGAGTTATTGTCTAGAGATAGTTGCTGGTAGGGTAATATTCATGGAGATCCGTCACGTTGAACATTTTGGATATTACTGTGTTTCTCGGAAGATCTACAACATAAGCGTTATCATTAATCTTCCTTACAATCTTGAACAACCCATACTTTCTTGGCTTCAACTTGTTATAGGAAGCAGAAGGAATTCTTTCTTTTTTTCAAGTATACCATTACCATGTCCCCTTCTTCGAAGACTTTTCACTCCTCTTCCTGTCAATTGTGGCCTTATACTTCGCATTGGATTTCTCTAACTTCAATCGAACCTCCTCTTGAACATCTATTATTTGTTCTGCCATGGCGCTAGCTGTACTATTAATCTTCTCTCTAACAAGCAGCTTGGCTAAGTCTAGGAGATGATGAGGTACCTTTCTATAAATAATAGAAAATGACATCATACCCATTGAACTATTAATTGAGCTGTTGTAAGCAAACTCCGCTTGGGGCAAAGCTTGGTCCCATGCTCTTAGCTTGTCTCCACACGTGCTTCTCAATAAGTTACCTAAGGTGCGGTTGACAACTTTCGTGTGGCCATCAGTTTGAGAATGTGCCGTGCTACTGTATTTCAATGATGTGTCAAATCTCATCCAAAGAGTAGTCCAAAACGTCTCTAAACTTTCTAGCTCAATCCGAAACAATAAAACTCGGCATGCCATGTAGTCTCACAACATCTTGAAAGAACAACTTGGCCACATGTGGTGCATTGAAAGTTTTCAGTGAGGAATAAAATGCGCCATCTTGGAGAATAGATCAACTACCAAGAAGATGAAATCTACTCCCTTTTGTGTGCGAGGAAATCCCAACACGAAATTCATGATCAAGTCTTCCCAACTATCTTTTGGGATGAGAAAAGGTGTATACAGGCTCATGTTTTGAGATTATCCTTTAGCAAATTGACAAACTGGACAACTCCTCACAATTATAGTCACATTCTTCCCCAGTTTAGGCAATAATATCTCTCTTCAAGACTTGTCGTAGTCTTGTCTTTTTCAAAGTGCCCTGAAAGTCCGCCTACGTGAAAGTCTCTAATAACTTTTTCCCTCAACAAAGTCCTTGGAACACATAATTGGCTTCCCTTGAGAAGAAATCCATCTAGGATTTGAAAAACTTGTGCAGGCTTTCGTGACAAATACTTCTCCCAAATTTCAGCAAAGTCTTCATCCTTTTTATATAGCTCCTTCAAGCATTCGAATTCAATGAATTCACTTTGTAACGAGACCAATAGTGAAATTCTTTGATTCAATGCATCAGAAACTTTATTATCTACTCTACATTTGTGATGGAACACAAAATTGAATTGCTCAAAGTAGGATACCCACCTTGCATGCGCTTGTTTATGTGCTTTTGGTTCTTGAAATGTTGGAGTGATTGATGATCTGAAAAGAGCATGAAGTTACTAGCTATAAGATAACTCTCCTATGGCTTCAATGAGCAGTACATTACATATAATTTCTATTTATATGTAGACCACTTTTGTCATGCCTCATTTAAACTTTTACTGAGGAAGGCAATAAGACTCTTTTCCTGTGAGAGTACTACTCTAATGCCCACTCCAACAGTATCACACTCTAGCCCGAACACCATATCAAAGTTTGTAAAGGTTAAGATAATGGCATAAGTAAGTTTCTCCTTAATGAGTTCAAAAGCCTTTCTGGCTTCATCCGTCCAGATGAAAGAACCATTCTTCTTTAAACAATCTGTCATGATGCTACCAAGCTACTGAAGTTGCAGATGAAATGCTAGTAGAAAGTAGCTAGGCCGTGAAGCTTCTTACCTCAGTAGTACTCTTGGGTGTGGGCCAATCTCGGCCCTCACTTTCTCCTCGTCTACATGGATCCTTTATGAACTAACAACAAAACCCAAGAATATCAAGCTTGTAGTCGCACTTCTTCAGGTTAATGTATAACTCATTGGCTTGCAGAACTGTGAACACGTCCTGTAGATGTTGGAGATGCTCGACTTCACTTGAACTGTAAATTAGGATATCATAAAAGTAGACAATCAAAAAATTTCCCAAAGAAAGGCTTAAGAACTTGATTCATCAATCTCATGAAAGTGCTTGGTTGCTTGGTTCATTGGATAGTCCAAAGGACATGACCATCCACTTGTACAGTCCTTCTGGAGTCATGAATGCGATCTTTCACTTATCTCCCTTCTTAATACGAATTTGGTGGTAGCTGCTCCTCAGATCAATCTTCGAAAACATTCACGACCCCCTAATCGATCTAATATATCATGAAGGCGAGGCATTATAAATTGAGATTGGATAGTAATCTTGTTGATGGCTTGGTTGTCCACGCACATGCGCCAATTTTTATTCTTCTTTGGCATCAAAAGGGTCGACATCACACATGGACTCATGCTCTCTCTAATGTACCCCTTCTGAATCAGTTCTTCAACCTTCTCCCTTAGACCTTAACTCTCCTTTTGGATTCATCTGATAGTATGGGAGGCTGGGTAGACTCGCTCCGGGGATCAAATCGATATGGTGCTGGATATCCCTCATGGGCGGCAGTTGGTTTGGGTGCTCGTCATGAACTATTGTTTAGAATTCTTCCAGCATTTGCTTTATCTTCTCAGAAACTTCAATTGCTGAGCCGATTTCTTCTTTGACTACCAAAGCAAATCGTTTTTTGTCACCTTGGACTCCACCAAGAATTCACCTCGGTTGCATATCAATATGAACTTTGGCTTTTCTTTAGTCGGCTTTAGTGGAGGTGGAATAAGTTTTATGGCAATTCTCTTGTCCTCCCAAGTGAACATGTATATGTTCCTATTACCTCAATGGGTAGCATTGACGTCATGTTGCCATGGTCATCCCAATAGCATGTGACATGCATCCATTAAACAACATTGCAAGTAACTAAATCTTAATAGAACTTACCAATTGAAATAGGGACTTGGCAAAGCTTCATTAACTTTATGCAAGGGCCTGCCTTTATCCACCTAATGGTGTATGGATGTGAGTGTGACTCTGTCTCTAATTTCAAATAGTCCACGAATGCAGTAGAGACGATGTTTTCGTAGCTATCGTTGTTGAAGATGAGATTGCACACCTTGTCCTTTATCGAACACCTTGAATAGAAAATCTGATGCCTTTATGTAGTGTCTGGGTTTTTTCTGGTTGCATAGCAATCAATGGACCACGTAGGTGGCTACCTCTCCATCATCTTCAACTAAATCAGAATCTTCCGGTCTGTATTTCGTCTTCGTCCTTGTAGTCTGCCATGTTGACGGGCCTCCTCTTCGGTTACTCATTGAACCTGTGTCCAGGTTTGCCACACATGTAAAACTTACCAACCCCGAGCTTGGCATATGGATTCTCTTTGCCCTTTGTAGTGGGGGCGATTGTCATCATCGGGTTACGGAGGGGTGTCAATCGCCTTATGGGCTAGAGGTCGTTCGCTTGATGTAGAACCTTGCTGAGCTCTTGTGTTGCCGGAGGTCCTCTCTGCTGGTCCTTTGAAAGGTAAAGCACTACTTTGCAACTTCTCAATCTTCATGACTTTATTCTCAGCCTCATTGATAGAGAACACGTCTTAGAGGGCGGCCACACGTTCCTGTACGGAGTACTTTAGCCCATTGATGTACTTTGAAGTCTGTTGCTCCTCCATCAAGGATAAGTAGCATCATGACGAGAGGTGATAAAACTCCTCCATGTATGCTACCACAGTCCTCGTATCTTGTCTGCATTGCTCAAATTGATTGTAGAGGATCTGTTGATAGCCAAGTGGAAGGAATCT
The DNA here is from genome assembly GCA_038442645.1 of Agave tequilana. Lineage (NCBI taxonomy): Eukaryota > Viridiplantae > Streptophyta > Magnoliopsida > Asparagales > Asparagaceae > Agave > Agave tequilana. The sequence continues at coordinate 42,721 of JAVJIF010027699.1, read as the reverse complement.
ACTTTGTAAGAGTTTCTTCATGCATCTCTATGTCATTACTGGTGGCTTGCCTTGGTGCCTCCTTGTGATTTGCAACTAGTCCAACTATGCAGCCGCTCCTCCTTTGAGCTTGTACGCCATGAACTTGACATGCTTTTCCTCGAGGACGTAAGCCATGTCAAAGAATTTCTCTACTTCATAAAGCCAGTCCAAGAAGGACTCGATGTCAAGATTTCCACTGAAAGAAGGAATCTCGATCTTCATCCTATACTCGTTAGGGCTTGGGTCTCTTCTTCTCCTATCTGGGTTAGGGAAAGGAAATCCTTCTTCCTTGTTGGGATTAGGATCCACCATTCGTCGAGGGCCTTGCCCATAGGCCGTCCTTTCATTATTACCTTCATCTTCAAAGTCGTATTTGGGATGAAAGTTGTTGATGAGTTCTTCCTCGTCGGTAAGATCTACATAAGGAAGTTGTCGTGAGGACGTCTTGGTGGTGGAATTGGTTGACGTGGTTCTTAACGCAGGAGTGGTTGTTGGAAAGGAAATTGTTATGGTGGAGGTTGTGGATGAGGATTACCTAATGGTGGTGGAGATGGTGGAGGAAGATTGTCCGATGAACGTTCACGCCCATTTCGGTACGCACCATCGGTTAGGCCTCGATCATTGAATTTGAGAGAGAGCCTCTTGATATCTTGGACCATATTGTCTATGGTCGATTCAAGAGCACCAAATCACCCTTCAGCACGCCTACTCTCGCGGAGAGGCTGGACTGCTCGTCGTCATCTCCGGCCATCATCGGATAGTTTGCTGAATCTCTGATACCACTTTATGCAGACGAGGAAGCGTAGAAAACGAGCAACGCGGGTTAGATATCATACTAACGCTGATGAACTCTGAAGAAGCCTTCAGGTAGGGGATAATTACTGGAATCCACAGGCAAGCGACCCGAATCCATGAGCCAAAGAGAATAACTCGAATCCACAAGTAATTAGAGAGTAAAAATTCAATTGTATTAATCAAAGTAGGAGGATAAAAAAATCTAAGATACTATGGCCATTTAAAGGTGAATAAAAGAAGAATATTACTATAAGTAGGAAACTAAAATAAGGAAACAAAAATAAAACAAATAGAATCCAAATCGGACTCAGAAAATAACTCCTAAACAAACTATGATACCCTGATATACAGTAGGCTTGTCGACATGTGAAGTGTGTTGTCGAAAGGACTATTATTCCCTGACTTTCTGTAAAAGCTTGTCGATAATTGAATGATACTGTCGATAGGACTGCAAACCTCTGAGTTTCTGCAAAAGTCTATCGACAAGTGAAAGAAACTGTCGACAGGTAACTAAGTTCAGTCGTTCTCATCTTGTTCTCCTACATTATATAGTGACAAGGACTTTAATATAACAAGCTTCTCAATAAAATTTATGTGAGTCTTTGAATTTGTATTAGTTCTTCAATTTTAAAGAAGAAGGGGAAGAAGTGGAAAGAGAGAAAGGCATGAAATAGTATCAGTATTGCAATATTTTTCTTCCTTTTGTTTCTTTCTCTTTCTTATTTTCATTTTATTCTAGAGAAAGAATAAAACTATAAATAGAGAAAAGAAAACCTTCAAATAAAAGATTTTATAGTAAAGCCCCCTACTCTATTAGATTTGTCAAACAACCTTTATGTTCTTTTAGATTCTGCACATAAACATCCTTGTAATAATGTCATTTGAATAGTTAACCCCTCTTGTGTTAATGTTAGTTTAGCAGATAAGCCCCTCTTCCTCTCACATTAGTTTAAAAAAATAAATGAATAGAGGTTATTTGCAAAAATTATAGAATCATATCAATGTTCTATATATTTTACGAGAAACTATCTAATCTTATCAGTGTCAAAGTATTATTACTCATTTATTCAATTAAGCTCCTTGACTATTGACAGTGAATTGTGCTCCAGCTTGATTTTTGGGCTAATATTGTTGAAAAGATGAGGGCAACTTTCTATTTTCGAGCGATGTATACTCACACCTCTGAACTTAGCAAGTTATGTATGTTCCCAATTCTTGAATCTCTCTCTCTTTCATTTTTTTTCATTTCTTTTCCTTTTTGCTGGAAAGCGTAATTTTGCGATTAATCTGTTTTGTATGCTCCACAATGCTATTTCTTTTTTTCCTTCTCTATGTCCTGAAATATGCGGTCCTAACAAGTGTTTTTGTCAGTACATAAAACGTGAGACAAGCATATTAGTGGCTACATTTTTTAGACTATTATCTGTTACTACTGTTTCTTACATAAATGGATAGAAGCAGAGACCTATGAAGGGAGACAGAAGAGGTTTTGGTCAGAAGGGAAAAAATAAGTTTTATCCATGGAGGTCAAGGCCAGCATCAGAGAGAAGAGATGGTCTCTTCAAGGAGCCACCGCGCTTGTCACTGGAGGAACCAAAGGAATTGGGTACGTTTCTTTTATGCCATATCTAAGCAATCAAGCTCTGTTTGATGACATGAATTTGTTTCCATGGTGCATTGCAGGCATGCCATAGTTGAAGAACTAGCCGGAATGAAACAGAGCTTAACAAATGTTTACAGGAGTGGGAGAAATCAAAGTTTAAGGTCATGGGATCAGTTTGTGATGCATCTTCGCGATCTGAACGAGAGAAACTAATGGAAAAGGTCTCTTCCATATTCCAGGGGAAGCTCAACATACTTGTAAGCATGCGACCTTTTCTCCCAAATGTGTAAACATGCATAAATGAATCTGGTTGCATATCATGAACATAATGTTGTGTTGCCCCTCTCTTTCTATATTAATAACGCAGCGATGTTTGTGTACAAGCAAGCTACCGATCATACAGCTGAGGACTACTCATCCCTCATGGCTACTAACTTTGAATCAGCATTCCATCTATGCCAACTAGCCCACCCTCTTCTCAAGGCAACGGGTGCAGTCAGCATCATAAACATCTCCTCTATTGCTGGCACAATAGCAGTTGGTACTACACTCCTTTATGCAGCAACCAAAGGTACAACCAAGAAAAACTACATACACGTATAAGTTTTTTTTTTTTTAACCTCCTCTCACAAGAATTTCTTTTGTTTCTGTTTTCATTTTTCCTTTAGGAGCACTGAGTCAACTGACAAGAAATTTGGCCTGTGAGTGGGTGAAAGACAATATTCGAACTAATAGTGTTGCTCCTGGGTACACTAGAACTCCAATGGCGGAATGTGTAAGTCCTCCCTTCATTGAGACTGAGCTATATATGCATTGAAAGCGATTGAATTGAGACTATATCAAGACAACATGCTTTTCTTGTAGCTGATGGGTGATGAAGAGGTTAACAGGGAGATAATCTCGCGCATTCCAATGGGGCGTATCGGTGAGCCAGCGGAGATTGCTTCTCTTGTGGCGTTCCTATGCATGCCGGCCGCTTCTTATACTACCGGGCAAGTCATTTGCGTCGATCGTGGGTGGACAGTGAATGGCTAACAAACTGAAAGAAGCCTCACTGAGGGCAAGAAGGGGCATGTTATTGAATGTAGATGACTAAATTCTAGTGGGAGGAATGTAGTGTCTATATATTATGTGCTTCACCAAGGAAGGTGTGTGTTTGTGTGTGTGTGTGGCATTAGCCTCTCAATAAAAGTTATGTGACTCTTTGAATTGGTATTAGCTCTTCAATTTCAAAGAAGACTATGAAGAAGAAGGGGGAGAGGTGGAAAGAGATTGGGAGAAAGAAAAAGTATTAGTATTGCAATATTCTTTCTTCTTTCTGTTTCTTTCTCTTTTTTTGTTTTTGTTTTGCTCTACACAAAACATGAAACTATCAAGCATAAATAGAGGGGGCAAAAAAAAAACCTCAGAGGAAGGATTTTGCAGTAAACCCCCTCCTCTATTAGATTTGTCTAACAACCTTTATGTTATATCAATTCAGCGGATATAGGCCTGAGCATGGTTTGGTTTGGTTTGGTTTTTTTAATCTTTTTTCAAACCAAACAAAACCGTTCAAAACTGAACCAAACTATAATCAAACCAATTGAAAGATAAACCAAAGAAGACCGAACCAAAATTATTGATTCGGTTCGATTTGTTTCGGTTTTGAACCGAAATTCCAATAATTGGTCAGAAAGCAAAACAAAATAATGTTTCTGCACATCTAGTGCATAAAGTTTAGCAACTAGGTACATTTATTCAGCACTCCTCTTTTCCATTATATGTACATACAAATTTCAAAAAGCATGAACCATACTACACTTAGTCTATCATCACAAAATCAACTCCTTCAGTTGTCTGAGCTCTGAGAGGAACCGCAACTATTACTTCAGAACCTCTCCCCATCTTCTCACTAACATCAACGATTGCTCCAAAAGTTCTTCTAGTATCTCCTTAATTTGCCACCCAGTCACACCATCCATGTAATATTCTAATTGAATAATGCACCAAAATAATAATAAACAATAATAATAATATTGAAAAATTATGCTTAACTACATATGCCAAGGATCAAACTTGAACCCTCATATATCATGTCCTATTGCCCAAACCATGATGCCACTTTGGCATGTAATTTTGAAAGCACTCGAATTTAAATTTGAACCAAATAAGCAAGTCAACCCAAATTTTCAGATCTAAACCGAATTTTTCTGAGATTTTTTTTAGCAATCTACAACTTCATCTAAAGTACCGAATCAATCAGTTTTAACCCTAAGTAAAGTTCAGATTTGGAATCCCTTAATAATGAATAAAAAGCCTAATCTTCTTCTTGAAAACCCAAGAGAAAAACCTAGACCCAAACTTTTCCCACTTCTTTCTTCCCTTTCCTCAAGCTGATCATGAATGAAACGAGATTTCGAAGTGCAGAGATTGAGGAACAGGAAAGAAGGAACAATCCAAGTAAGTAGACCTAAATATTTATGAATTAAATTTTATTTGGTTGAAAATCATGTTTACACTACTTATACAAGAATTTCTACACTAAAACTCAATCAAAAAGATAATATAAATATATAGGAAGATCAACTAAAACCCCTCTTATTTTACATGAAATTTACAATTTTTATTACAAATGATTTCACCCCAAAAAAAAAAAAGAAAAAAAGGGCTGCCCTGCTCTTGGCCATAGCCGAAAGCAGGTCTGTGCGCCTGTACAGACCCAGACGAGTCTTTGCAGGGACGCCCGCGCCCGGTCCAGGTGCAGACCCGCATCCGGATCAACGCTGGGCTGCGCAGTGTGCTGGGCCAGCCCACTTGATACCCCAAAAAATATATAATTGTAGTGAAGGCCCACTGGCCTGTGGGCTGGGCCAGCCTGTTGCACCCCCCAAAAAAATATAATTGTAGTGAAGGCCTACTAGCCTGCACCCTAACCAGCCGTGCATGGGCCTGTATCTCCTGGACCTGAAACCACATGCCAAACCTGACCTAACTGGAATTTCAGTCCGTTATCCTATAGGAAAGCAATTAAAATAATTAGTTAAACATATCAAAAAAAATTAGAGAAAAATATAAATAACTGTCTAAAATACTTATGCAATCTATAATAAAAAATTTAAATGAATAGCAATATAAATTAACTCACTCTCTCTAAAGTCATTTTTATTAACGGTGGATTCAGATCTGTTAAGAGATTTTAATGTTGTAAAGCCTATTAAGAATCTAACAAAAACTAGAAATTTGTTTAATTTAAACTTATTAATTTTATTTAATCTAGAGGACCATATTCCCAACTCCAAACTAATGAATCAAGATTAAAAACCCTTAATGACACAAAAGCAGAATATCCTTGTAAAATCCTAACAACTTCTAGTTGGAATGAATTATGAAGATTTATCGAGATCCTAGGATTTCAGTACTTTGGACTCGTGATCTAGCTCAGGTGAGTGTTCTTTTTTCTCCTTCAGTTAAACAAGGATTCTTATGACAAATAATTTTATCTAATTATTTAATTATTCTATAAAGGTGATTTAAATTATTGAGTTAGCTTTATACTATTTAGAAAATTTATAGTTTTCATAATTTAATTCCCTGTACTAATGATATAATGATTCTTCCTGTAATATATTCATGTATTGTTGCATGTAATAAATTTTGCTTATTCTTAGTAATAAATCTACATGATCACTATATTATAATGATTCAGACTATGCCACTGAAACTTCTGGGGGAATGCTGTGACATTACACTGATACACCGTTATTCTATTGATAGTGTGCTACTACCTGTTACTGAGATCATGTTATCCCAGTAAATTATGTGACATGGAACATTAGACAATTTAAATATAGGGATGTGAAAGTTAAAAGTTGAGACAACGTCTATATTTTGGGTGGACCTAGGAAAAGATTTTACAACCGAAAGAGAATTCCGCTGCAGAGTTCCCGTAGGGTGACTGATACCCCGTCCTGTTCCTATTCTTATTCCTGTTATACATATACATATTACCTGACTTGTTATACATATTACCTGACTATCTTGCTGTAGGGCCTGGTTAAGTGCTAGGAGTCTGGGCCGTGGTCTCGGGTATGTACGGGACCTACCTAAAATATACACAATGACTCAACTATAAACTTCAAGCAACTAGTACTATATTTAACTGGACATGTTTAAAAAATAGTGAACATATGAGATACACATGACTTGGTCGTAAAATTCTATACATGTTTCTTTATATCCCCTTTATTTTATCACTCATTAGGTCGCTTATTGATGACTCTGAGTTTACTTGTTCAGATGCAGATCCAGAGATACCGCAGGATCAGCAGTACTTCAAGCATATCCCATAACTCCAGTATGCTATCATCAGCTCATCTCGTGAGGACTTCTTATTGTTCTAATTTTTTATTTTTGTTATGGTTATAATACGTAAACTTTTGAAGACATTATTGTACTTGCTTTCGAATGCTAGAATAAATTGTGAACCTTATGATTTGATTTAGTATAATGAGGCTTAGCGTATTTATTTTGAAAATACGTCATCGCCGACTCTCGTCACATACCCAATTATGTGTATTTTGGGAAGTGGGGTGTGACAGGGTTTTCTTGATATTAGAGTCATATTTGTAGGGATTACAATTATGTTAATAGCCAAGCTCTTACCTACTGTACAAAAAATTTGATATTGCAGCTACAAGTATAAAAATGTTTTTTTTTTGTTTAAATATACTTACAAATTTTTAAACATTATTTTTCTTCTAGAGTAATGGCTCGATGACCATCCTCCTTCGATATTGTTGCTCGTGATGAGGCTACTGATTTGATAGGAGTGCTCCATGGCATATTGGAGTCACAACAATAACAAATGGCACTCCTTCGAGACAGATTGTTGGTAGCTCAATAGACAGCCACGACGGCCACAGAAAGGTCGAGATACCTCGGGAACCAAAGCCCAAAAATATCTCCGATTTCAGGAGGTTGCAGCCAGGCACCTTTGTTGGTACAAAATAGTCATTGGATGCGGAGCAATGGTTGGTTGATATGACCAACCTCCTAAATGCAGTTCCTGTTTCGAAGGACAAGCAAGTCAGGTGGTTATGGTCCAACTGACAAACGTGGCTCGGACATGGTGGCTTGCAGAGGAGGAGCGATTGGAGCTAGTAATCGCTTGGGAGTAATTCGTGGATAGCTTCTATGAGAGGTTCTTTCTCAAGATAGCATGGAGGAAAATGGAGCAACAGTTCATCAACCTACAATAGGGGAGTCGAAGTATTAATGAGTACGCTGCGAAATTCTTAAGATTGAACAAGTTTGCTCCATACATGGTGGCAGAGGAAGAAGACCGGGCTGATCAATTCCAGTAGGGTTTGAGGTTGGACATCCAGAAGGTCTTGGTCACATAACCATTGGGGACTTACTCTCAGGTTCTCAATGTTGCCCATAGTTTAGAGTAGGGGGTAGAGAAGGAGAACAAGACCAGGGTGCAGACAAGGCCGCTGAAGTGACCTTTCGACCAGGTGACTAGGGGACCTCTATCCAGATTCGGTGGTGCTTCCCCGCGGGCATTAGTCTGCGGATTTTGTCAGTTGCTAGGGCATAAGCACTAGGAGTACAGAAGGGCAAATGTATTATGCCTGGCTTCTGGATTTAGAGATCATCAACCAGTAGACTACCCATCCAAGGGGTAAAGAAATATAGTGCTTATTGCTCCAGCACCAGAAGTAGCAAGGAGGAACCCCGAACCTACAGGTAGAGGAACTCCACTTCCTCCACAGTGACAAGTGTTCGAACAGTCCCAGAGAAGGGCAGGAGCAAGTCATAGGAGAGGCCAGGCTTTTAACCTGACTGCAGAGGAGATGGAGGCATCAGAGAAAATGGTAGCAGGTACCATTCTGGTTCATTCAGTTCCAGTCATATCACTATTTGATTCTAGTGCTTCACATTGATATATATCTACTAGTTTTGTTATGATGCATTCAATACCCTGTAATATATGAACATTCAATGGGAGATTAATACTGGGAATAGAGTTGTAACCACTAGTAGGGTATGTATATCCTGTTCTGTAGAAGTTTGTGGAAGAGAGTTTAGTGCAGACATGTTTGTGATAGATACTGGTAGATACGATGTGATCTTAGGTATGATATGTCTTAGCAAGTATCATGCGGTAATTGATTATGGGAACAAGAGTGTAATATTTTGAATTCTGTATCAACTAGAGTTTTAGTTTGTTGGAGAATCTAGGATGTCCAGACAGAAGCATCAAGGAGATTTCGTCATCAAAGAAGCTGAGGAGATGCTGATGCCAGTGGTGGAAATTTTTTTAGATATGTTCCTAGAAGATCCACCCGAATTGCTGCCAAATCGAGTCCTGGAGTTTTCTATAGATGTCATTCCGGGTACGACCTCAATCTCTAAGGTACCATATCGGATGGCACCCGTAGAGCTTGCAGAGTTGAAGAAGCAATTGCAAGAGTATTTAGACAAAGGATTTATCAAACCTAGTGTTGATTTATCAGACCAAGTGTTTCACCTTGGGGAGCTTCAGTGTTGCTGGTGAAGAGGAAAGATGGTAGTAGGAGGATGAGTATTGATTACAAACAAGGTCACCATTAAGAATAAATATCCTTTGCCCGGGATTGATGACCTATTCGATAAACTTTGTAGAGCTAAGGTGTTCTCAAAGTTGGACCTCTGTTCTAGATATCATCAACTGAAGCTGAAGGACATTCCGAAAAAGGCCTTTATAACTCGTTATGGTCATTACTAGTTCCTAGTTATGCCATTTGGAGTAACCAATGCCCCAACAATTTTCATGGACTTGATGAATCAGGTATTCTCTCCATTCTTGTATAAATTCATAGTAATATTCATAGATGACATCCTAACTTATTCTAAGAATGAAGAGGAGGATGTAGACCACTTGAGAATTGTGTTGCAGACACTTCGACGGGAGAAGCTCTACGCCAAACTGAGCAAATGTGAGTTTAACTTAAGAGCGTGACTTTTTGGGTCATATTATTTCAGGAGAAGGTGCCGCAGTAGATCCCAATAAGGTTCAGGCAGTGAAGGATTGGCCCATCCCAAAGTTGGCAACATAAATCAGAAGTTTCCTAGGATTGGCTGGATATTACTGATCGTGGGCGGAACTAGCACCCAAAAGTGTGTATTATGTGAAATCGATGAAAAGCTCGAATGTGCTTAGTATACCCTCGATACTTCCGTTATAGCATTGGCTTAACGGGTCGTATCCACAGGGAAGGGAGGCGATAGAAGCATTAACAGTCTCTAGTCACGTCAGATGTTAACACTTCTTCTTTGTTGAAAGAATGAAAAGGAAAATGAAACAGAATGAGAAAATGAAAACAAGCATGTGGTAGGTGAGGAGAGCGATGAAAACGGCGATGTAAAAACCAAAAGAGAAGTGAAGAAGATGGAACAAGGTAAACTAAGAAGGCGATGAAAATACCGATAGAAAAATGAGAAAAGAATTTGGAAAACGATTTCTAAAACAAAGGTAAAAGAAAACTCATGGTTACTAACTACTAAGTACTCCACTAACCATGCTAACCTCTTCGAGATAGTTGCCTCACATTTTGATCCTCGGCCATCACAATCCTTATCTTCAAGAAGCAATACAAAGCATGGCTCATGGATGGTTCATAACAATCACAACATTGCAACAAGAACAAGCTATTACAAGCATCACTCATTACACTACTAGCATGAAATAAAAGAGCATGAAATAAGAGAGTTAGCTTGGTTAGCAAGTTAGCAAGTTAGATGTTAGAAATAAAAGAGCATGAAGTAAAAGAGAGTTAGCTTGGTTAGCAAGTTAGCAAGTTAGCAAGTTAGATGTTAGAACCCATCATCTTTGGCCATCAATGGCTCTTGCAAGAACAAGGCCTTGTAGAGGCAACCCGATTCATGTGGATTATCAAGTAAGTGGTTAGATAGGTTAGTGGTTAGTAGTTAGATTGCCATGAGAAGAAAAACTAGAAACAAAACATCATGTAGAAGATGAAGGAGATTACAATGGAAGAGAAAGGAGGTACCTTTACATAGAGTGTCACTCTCTATTACATCAATCCCTCACTATATCTCTCTCTATGAATCACTCAGCCCTACTACAATGATCTACAAACAAATGAAAATACAAGAGAAGAGAAATGAAAAGCACCTACACTACACTAAATCTCTCCTAAAATCTGCACCTACTCCTAAAAACGAAGACTGCTCGCGCTCTGGGCAATTGCAGGGGTATTTATAGGGAGAAGAAGGCTCCAGAAGACGAGACGGGGCCACGCGTCGAAAATCGACGCGTGGCTCCCTAGGATTGCCGCGGATTGCCGCGCCCTTGCGGCAATTCCAGAGAGGTGGGTCCCAGATTTTGGTCCGCGCGTTCGTCTGGTTTCTAGCTGCTTCCAGATATATCCAATTTCGGGAAATTTCGACCGCAGATCCGTCTGATGTGCGCTAGAGGCTAGGTTCAATGTATCTTCTAGATGATCCCTTGCTTGGCCTCCAAGTAATGCGGGATTAATTAGCATAAATTGAGCTGAATTAGCCTCTTATTCCATCTTTGCCCTTGGACTTTGGATTTACCTGCAATTAAGACCAAAACACGATTTAGACGACTATTTATTCATTAAAACTGTGAGAAATGCGATATAATAATGCAGAATTTGAATACCAATCACACCCCACACTTATTCTTTTGCTCGTCCCGAGCAAAACAAAGAAAAGAAAAACTATACTACCAATTTTATTACACCACTTTCGCAGGTGACGCGATTGCACTGAGCGTGTGCAACAAGCCGTTAAACCTCTAGGTTACCCTAGAGGAGGAGTGTTGTCTCCTGAGGGTTTTCAGCGGATTACACCCACAAAATCCATAAAGAAAGAAGACAAATGTTAGTATTTTGAAAACGTATTTTGAAAGAGAGACAAGTTTACGAACTATTTTTACAAAAATATAAGTGATCTTAGGTCATAAGTCCACCTATAATCATTCTCCCTTAAACTTAGTCTCTATGCAAGATCTTATCTTCAATTAAGGTAAGAATTCAAAATTGGATTGAATATTTTATCCTTCATAAAACCTAGATAGTATGCACACCGTGCTTAGTGAAGATTTCTGGGATTTCAACTCCAACCATCAAGCCATTTATTTATATATATATATTTCTTTTCTTTTTCTTCCCTTAGTTTAGGCTTTTCTAGTTCACCCTTGTAACAAGCCTATAACCGATGACTCCCAAACCAGTCGGTCTTAGGGCACCAGATGAGAAAACATCCCTCGGGTTTAAGGACTCGAGTGAAAAAGGCCACGAAACTAAAGGGGATTATTTATTTCCTTTATCACCGTTAGGCGTGAATAATCATGCTTCTTGAGGCACAATTATCCAGCTTAATAAGTGATGTTTTATTTATATATATTTTTTTCTTTTTCTTTTTTTTTCTTTTTCTTTTTTCTTTTTTTTTATGGCCTTTTTGGTCTTTGTTTCCATCCCAAAAATGTGTAAGTGTGAAGTGCATACTTATCTAAGGCAAAAAATTCAAGATAAAACTATCTCCCCAATTTTACTTACTTAGCCTATAATTTCAAGCAAGATCTATTATTTCAACTAGGTTTAAGATGTCATAATTAAGGCTTTCTTAATTTCTAAGATACATCTTAATTTTCTTAAAAATAGATCAAAACTTTGTCTCTTATTTCAAAAAGTTTTTATTTTTTTATTTTTTATTTTTTTATTTTTTATTTTTTCTAAAAGAAGTGTAAAAGAAAGAAGATCTAAAAACTCTATGTTAGTAAACCCTCCTCCACACTTATTTCATGCATTGTCCTCAATGCATCATGATATATGTATGCATGAAACAAAATAGAGAGGGAAGGAAAAAATTACCTTAAGGTGGTGGTTCCGGTGGTGGTCGGATTGGTCCACGAAAGGCGGCCCAATCATTATTGCGTGGAGTCCGAAGGAACCCACCAGAAACCTCCATGATACAACCCACAAAAATGATGTATATATGAATGATTTTTATTAACAGTTTTACCACATCTAATTTCCAAATTTTCAAAATAATTTCGGAGTCAAATTTATCAACATCCTTGTCCCAGAGTGGAGTATGAAAAGATGGAATGATTGATTTGGACTTGGGAAATATGGGAACTAATACCGACTCAGAAAAATGACTTAAGTCAAGTAAAGGTTCGGGAGTCGAAATTGGTACAGGAAGTGTGTCCAAATCAAGAAGATCAAGCTCAGGTCCAAATTCATTTCCCCATAATGGAATGTGACTATCTAAGATTAGTGATTCAAGTTCAGGAGGGTTGGGAATCAAAACTGACTCTAAAATGTTACTCAAATTGGGTAACAAAAAAGGAGTCAATAATGATTCAGGTATTTGAACTAAATCACAAACTTGAGGGTCAAAGTCACATTCCTCATTGAGTTCAATTCCACAAAAATGAGAACTTACCAATTTATCAAATGGACTTTCAAAAGTATGAAATTGGTCAAGTTCAATATGATCATCATGAAAGATTGGTGATTCAATTTCACAATGGACAGGCACTGGATCCAATACTGACTCGGGAAATGGAGTGAAATCAGGTGAAGATACTGGAGTCATAATTGAATCATGAAGTAAAATTGAATCATCAAGTGAAAGTTCAGGATCATATTCATGTTCAAGTTCAATTTCAGTAAAAGGAAAACTTGCCAAAACGTCAATGGGATCTAAAGTTTGGACAAGTTCATGTGAGTGTGCTGAAATTGAATCTTGATTTCCAAAACAACATGACTCTTTGGCTTGGACAGAATGGTTAGTGACATTAGAAATAGGATGAAAAGTTTGGATCATCAACTCTATGTCACGGTTACGATCATTTTGAGCCTGAGTCATGATTTCAAGCATCTTTTGACAATTTATTGGTTCATCATTTTGTTGAAAAGATGAAGTGTTGTTTTGGAATTGGTGGCAAAATTGTGAGTCCATCGGATTTTGTGAGTGTTGTTTGGACTCAAGCAAGAATTCCTTACTCGTTCCCCAAGCAGATGGTTGTTTATTATAATAAGGTGAAACTGAGTAAGACTCTTGAAAATACTGTGGAATTGGAGGGGCCAATGTTTCTTGAAGTTGTTGCTCGGCCCTCTGTAGATTGGCTTCTAAACTCTTTAGTAACTCAGATTTTTCTTCAATTGGTGGAGTATAAGAAGCAAATTTGGGGAATGAATATTGTGGACAAGGTGAATATGGTGGACAAGGAGGTTGAAAATTTGGCTCGGGGGACTTGAATCCCCATTGACTCTGTGACGAGTTGAAATTATTTTGGAAATTATAGTCATAAGAATGTGGGTATGGGTTGTATTGATTCGGATAAGGCCAACCCGGTGTATGTGGTTGGTGCATATTGTAAAACGCCGGGTTGGAATTAGCCGAATCATATGGAGTTGGTGTGAAATATGGATTCATGTTTGGTTTGAAAGAATTGTTATTGTTGAATGCCATTTCACACAAAAAATCACAAAAAAGAAAGAATCAAACAACAAACAAAAAGAAAAGAAAAATCAAAACCAAGCCAAGAGGAGGGTTGACCTAGACCTAGATGAAATGTCCCTAGGGGCCAACGTTTATTCAAATTTTTTTAGGGCTTGGGTTGTGTGAGTGAGGAGATAATTTTTGGGCTAAGGAAGGGTAAGTAAATCCCCACCTTATCTTGTTTGGAGTTTGCCCTTAAGTTCAATTCGTGCAAGTGTGCAATATAGACAAGAAGATAACACAAAGCGATAAATCACCCACGTGTTTGTCCTATGCTATATGCAATGCCATATGTACATCTCCATCCAAATCACAACAACAGAACAAAATACAGTATATTGGAATTGAATTGACAAGTGCCTAAATGCAAATGTCTAAACCGTTTTAAAAGCGTCCAAATACCGTATTTTAGTTCTTTTATTTATTATGGTGTGTAGGCAATCACAACAAGAAATATAGCAGTACAAATCCACTAGCTATTACAATTCACACATCCCAGAATAACAACATATACAATTTTCACAGAAGTGCCGCGGTTTGCGGCAAATGTCGCGGATCCGCGGCTTTTTTTCAAAATCTGGGGCCCTGCTTTCAAGAGCAAGGAGATGCAAAGCTAGCTTATGTTCTGCAATATTAAGCACCTGTAAATATTTCCCTGCACACCAAAACAGAGAAGACAAATGTTAACAAAAACGTGACATCAAAACCATTCCCTTCCCCGGCAACGGCGCCAAAAATTTGATCGTGGGCGGAACTAGCACTCAAAAGTGTGTATTATGTGAAATCGATGAAAAGCTTGAATGTGCTTAGTATACCCTCGATACTTCCGTTATAGCATTGGCTTAACGGGTCGTATCCACAGGGAAGGGAGGCGATAGAAGCATTAACAGTCTCTAGTCACGTCAGATGTTAACACTTCTTCTTTGTTGAAAGAATGAAAAGGAAAATGAAACAGAATGAGAAAATGAAAACAAGCATGTGGTAGGTGAGGAGAGCGATGAAAACGGCGATGTAAAAACCAAAAGAGAAGTGAAGAAGATGGAACAAGGTAAACTAAGAAGGCGATGAAAATACCGATAGAAAAATGAGAAAAGAATTTGGAAAACGATTTCTAAAACAAAGGTAAAAGAAAACTCATGGCTACTAACTACTAAGTACTCCACTAACCATGCTAACCTCTTCGAGATAGTTGCCTCACATTTTGATCCTCGGCCATCACAATCCTTATCTTCAAGAAGCAATACAAAGCATGGCTCATGGATGGTTCATAACAATCACAACATTGCAACAAGAACAAGCTATTACAAGCATCACTCATTACACTACTAGCATGAAATAAAAGAGCATGAAATAAGAGAGTTAGCTTGGTTAGCAAGTTAGCAAGTTAGATGTTAGAAATAAAAGAGCATGAAGTAAAAGAGAGTTAGCTTGGTTAGCAAGTTAGCAAGTTAGCAAGTTAGATGTTAGAACCCATCATCTTTGGCCATCAATGGCTCTTGCAAGAACAAGGCCTTGTAGAGGCAACCCGATTCATGTGGATTATCAAGTAAGTGGTTAGATAGGTTAGTGGTTAGTAGTTAGATTGCCATGAGAAGAAAAACTAGAAACAAAACATCATGTAGAAGATGAAGGAGATTACAATGGAAGAGAAAGGAGGTACCTTTACATAGAGTGTCACTCTCTATTACATCAATCCCTCACTATATCTCTCTCTATGAATCACTCAGCCTACTACAATGATCTACAAACAAATGAAAATACAAGAGAAGAGAAATGAAAAGCACCTACACTACACTAAATCTCTCCTAAAATCTGCACCTACTCCTAAAAACGAAGACTGCTCGCGCTCTGGGCAATTGCAGGGGTATTTATAGGGAGAAGAAGGCTCCAGAAGACGAGACGGGGCCACGCGTCGAAAATCGACACGTGGCTCCCTAGGATTGCCGCGGATTGCCGCGCCCTTGCGGCAATTCCAGAGAGGTGGGTCCCAGATTTTGGTCCGCGCGTTCGTCTGGCTTCTAGCTGCTTCCAGATATATCCAATTTCGGGAAATTTCGACCGCAGATCCGTCTGATGTGCGCTAGAGGCTAGGTTCAATGTATCTTCTAGATGATCCCTTACTTGGCCTCCAAGTAATGCGGGATTAATTAGCATAAATTGAGCTAAATTAGCCTCTTATTCCATCTTTGCCCTTGGACTTTTGATTTACCTGCAATTAAGACCAAAACACGATTTAGACGACTATTTATTCATTAAAACTGTGAGAAATGCGATATAATAATGCAGAATTTGAATACCAATCAATTACCGGAGGTTTGTGTAAGATTTCTCAAGGATTGTAGGACCTCTAACCAAGCTTACTCAGAAGGGAGTAAAATATGTATGGACTGTGAAGCGTGCTACTATTTTTGAACAGATAAAAATATATTGATCACAACCCCAATCTTGAAGATGCCTGCCGGGGGGTATGGTAATATACAACGACGTTCAGGGTGAGGCTTCGGGTGTCTGCTAATGCAGCATGGACACGTGATAGCATATGCGTCCAGGCAACTAAATTCTCATGAGAAGAATTATCCTACGCATGATCTATAGCTGGTAGCAGTTATTTTTGCCTTAAAGATTTAAAGGCACCGTATGTTGGGAGATCCAGTGCTGATAGACATTGATCACAAGAGATAGAAGTAATTCTTCACTCAGAAGGAGCTAAACATAAGGCAAAGGAGAAGGCTAGAATTTATGGCTGATTATGACATTGATCTACAGTATCATCCTGGAAAGGTTAATGTGGTACCAAATGCTTTGAACTGAAAGCCTGAAGCATGTATGGCGATACAGATCACTCAGCAGAAAGAGTTGTTCAAGGAGATTGTAACCCCCGCTCCCTAATGTATGTATCACAGTATCAGTACGCAATACGACGTACAAAATTAATTTGACCTCCATGGTAGTCTGATTAAGCCGATTTCAGTTTTAAAAATTATTTTCTAATATTTTAGAATTTTCAGGATTTTATGGAATTTTTCTGGATTATTTTGGAAAATCTCCGTAGTCGGTGTCGACCGATACCGATAATCGGCATTCTGATTTTTAATCCACAAATGGAGCTGTATTTTTAGAATCCACTTTCACCATGTGTCTTAGAATCGTATTATCTCCGTTAGGGTATTTTTGGAGATTTTTCTGACTTTATCAAACATCCGGCCAAACTGGTGTCGCCCGGTACCGGTGACATCTTCCAGGATTTTTAATTTGCAAACCAGACAGAATTTCTGCAAACCGTTTTCATCTTAAGTCTCAGGGTAATATTCTCTACTTTCTTTAATTTTTGGGCATCGTTCGGAGCTGGTCGAATATTGGGCCAATATTATAATAATATATTATTTTATTTAATCTTTTCCCTCTCTTTTCTTTTTCTTTCTCTTCCTTCTTCTCCACACTTCTTCCACTGCCTTTGACTCTCTTCCACCACCATTTCTCTCTCCCCTTAAAAATCTCCCCCTTCTCATTCTCTCTCTCTCTCAATTTCTCCTCTCTCTCTAAATCTCTCTCTTAAACCCTTTCTCTCTCTCTCCTCTATAAAAACTCTCTCACTCTCTCTGGATTTGATTCTGGTTTTGATTCTCTCAAGGGACTGAGAACACCTTCTCTTCTCTCTCTTTGAAAATCGGTGATTCTTTAATCTCTCCATGTCTCCCTCTCTCTTCCCCGGCGGCCAGGCGCCGGCGGTCGGGTGCCGGCGGCGCCGCAGGCCGGCCGGCGCAGGGCCGGCAGTGGGGAGGGGGGAAGCACCACACCCCCCATCTCTCTCTCCCCCGTTGGTTGACAGGCCGGAGCGGCGCCGGAGCACCGCCGGAGCGGCACCGGCGCCCGGGAGGTGGCCGTGCCGTCGCGCGGCTGGGCGGCGGTGGCCGCGTCAGCCGCAGCGGCCGCGGGCAGCAGCAGCAGCTGCTGTCGCCGCCGCCTGCAAGGGGAAAGGAAACCCAAACGGGTTTGGGTTTTGGGTTCAACCCAAACCCGACCCGCTTGCACCCAACCCGACCCAATAAGGTAACAAATTCATTTTAGACCCTGTAACATTTTAAATTACTTTGGGGCCCCTGAAAAATTACAAACAGCCCCCTGAATATTTTCAGCTATTACATATCTAACCTTTTTCTATTGGTTTTGGTTTCCGAACGATATCTGGAGCATCCGGACTCCGATTTGGATGATTCTGGATCCGTTGCGATCATGGGGACGAGAGCTATCTTCTCACCACTAGTTTGTGAGTGTTTTCCTTTTGAAATTATATTTATTTATTCATGTTGAGCTTTCGTTATGAAACCGTAATTATGGATTAAGCACTAGCACTGTTAAATGAATAACTTAACTCGAGAAACACCATGGTTTGTAAAAAGAATCTGTATATGATGTGAGTAAACATAGACACTAAGCTAGATGGTCAATTAAAGAAACACTAGATACTGTCACGGCATGGATAACTATTATGGTTACACACTACTGCTACATGTACACCACGACACGCGTACTTCATTATACGGGATCTTGTCACTGTTCCACGGTCACCCTTACCGACCCACGGGTACACTAAGCACCGTAGTGCATGTATAGAATGGTTACACTGGATATCGGTATTTCATGTAGCTTTCATGTAGTTTCATGTACACGTCTCACCATTACATAGATACTGAGATTCACGACACTAGTACTGCATGTTTGTGACCTACTGCTATACGGATACTCTCAAGTACACTGGACACCGTCATTTTATATTGATATCCTCGTTACATGGATGCACTGATCACTGTTATGACATGCACTACCACAGAGATATTACACGGATTATTACTACACATAGATGTGCCACTGGTACACGGATATACCAATGCACGGACTACCGCATTTCATATTTACATATCACTGTTACACATGCATGTCATGTTTCTATATCCCTGTTACACATGCATATATGGTTTCTCTATTCTTGTCATATGAACTCCCGTTCATATTACATGTATTATTGTTCCATGTTATCCCAGTATTCATGTTATGCTTGTTTCCCGTTCTTGATATTGATATTCCCGTTACTGGATACATGAGCTGTTGATATGCGGTATGTTGTTCTCGTTTCCCGTTATATTGTTCTATGCTATCAACAGAGCTCAGGTCCTGTTATCATGTTACCCATATCATGTATTGTATTTGTTCTTGTTACATTGTATACTTGACATATCTGATCATAAAGTTAACTTGGGTATTGGGGGAGACTTGACGGTTGACTAGATCTTGTCGGGTGGATGTCTGGATCCATTGTTTGTCCCACTGCAGGGGACGTGGTAGTGCTGGCTACCGTCTGTTACTCATGAGCTCCCATTTTCCGTTATTGTATTAGCTCATTGAGTTCCCGTTACATGTTATAGCCTTAGCGGGCTGGCCCTGGTCTCAGCAGCCAGGGGTCTATTTAAGGCCGTGATCCCGGGTATGCACGGGATACACCTACCCGATAAGAGCTCTTCGACCATGGGTTTCCAATTAACATAATAAAATAGTATAAACAATAGTGACGTCGGGAACACTTGTTATTTGGTCACTATCTCATTTGGATAATGGTACCCATAGGCCATGTCCGGATGGGATCGACAAGAGTGCGGGCTCCAGTACGAACTGTCAGTGGTATGGGACACCGGAAGAGATTGAATAAAATATCAGGTGGTACTGATTGCTACTATTGTATAACTAACATGGCTTGCCTGATACATGTATTCACTTGTTTAGTTGTAATTGTTTCTGTACCTGATCATGTATCCGCTATCATGTTACATGTATATCTGTTACCATGCCTGGTACCTGTTACTCTTTCTGTGGTGGCATTCTACGCATGTTCTGCATTGCATCTATTCTGTTTTCATATGCCCACCTATATGGTCACTGCTATCACGTCACCACTAGACGACAGTATTTCTGATATAAACCGGACACGCCTAAAGACATGACCAGATGATAACCGGCTAGGTAGTGATGGTATTAAAAGATAACATGCTTATATCTTTCCTGTTTAGATACTTCTGCTACTGCTTATATGCTTATTATATGCTTAGGATATGGTATCACTATTACAACAGCATGTCTTATCTATTATTATTATAGTACATATTATTGCCTCCTTCATTTTACCACTCACTAGGTCGCTTTCTGACGATCCTGGGTTTGCATGCCCAGGTTGGAGATCCGAGTTATCGTATTGTCAGATAGTCCATTGGAGTCACATAGGAGATTCACCATCGAGATCCTTCATAGGTATCTTTGTGCTTTGTTCCTGTTATCTCTTTTATCCCTGTTTTTATATCTGTTATGATCGCTAACCCCTTTCTGCAGGTATTCTTCTACTTCTTTCCTACTGGACCCCCTTGTCTATATGGAGGCTATGTCTTGTACTGAGGCTTAACGTACGCGTGAGTGTGTTTTCACCTCTCGTATGTACGTCGCCATAACGTCTCCGTATCCTTGGGATCGGGGCGTTACACAGTGGTATCAGAGCGTAGGTTCACACCTTGTGTGGGTAACCACCTGGGTCAATACCCGGGCTCTTACCAACAGTACAATCAGATTCAGATTCAAGCTAGTCTATATCTGAATTTGGGATTCCAGCAACGAGTACAAGAATACACTGCCATTGACAATTCAGTCCTTGCCTCTTTTGTATTCCTTACTTCTAGTTGTCAACCAGAATATCTGATTTCCTTCTCGTTTTCTGTTCATCGTCTTGCTTCCAATCCGTTAGTGTTCGTTCACGACCATACTTCTCCGCCCTGAGTTCCTTAGAGATATCAGAGTGCGCAGCGGAAGCGTCGTGTGCCCGTAACATTTGGCTTTGGGGTTGAAAATATTGTTCTCACACCTGAATTGAAATTTCGAGGACGAAATTTTTTGTAACGTGGGGAGAAATGTAACCCCCTGCTCCCTGATGTACGTATCACAGTATCAGTACGCGATACGACGTACAAAATTGATTTGACCTCCATGGTAGTCCGATTGAGCCGATTTCAGTTTCAAAAATCATTTTCTAAAATTTTAGAATTTTCAGGATTTTATGGAATTTTTCTGGATTATTTTGGAAAATCTCCGTAGTCGGTGTCGACCGATACCGATAATCGGCATTCTGATTTTTAATTCACAAATGGAGCTGTACTTTTAGATCTGCTTTTACCATGTGTCTTAGAATCTTATTATCTCCATTAGGATATTTTTGGGGATTTTTCTGACTTTATCAAACATCCGGCCAAACCGGTGTCGCCTAGTACCGGTGACATCTTCCAGGATTTTTAATTTGTAAACCAGATAGAATTTCTGCAAACCTTTTTCATCTTACGTCTCAGGGTAATATTCTCTGCTTTCTGTAATTTTTGGGCATCGTTCGGAGCTGGTCGAATATTGGACCAATATTATAATAATATATTATTTTATTTAATCTTTTCCCTTTCTTTTCTTTTTCTTTCTCTTCCTTCTTCTCCATACTTCTTCCACCGCCTTTGACTCTCTTCCACCGCCATTTCTCTCTCCCCTTAAAAATCTCCCCCTTCTCATTCTCTCTCTCTCTCTCTCTCTCAATTTCTCCTCTCTCTCTAAATCTCTCTCTCTTAAACCCTTCTCTCTCTCCTCTATAAAAACTCTCTCACTCTCTCTCTCTGGATTTGATTCTGGTTTTGATTCTCTCAAGGGACTGAGAACACTTTCTCTTCTCTCTCTTTGAAAATCGGTGATTCTTTAATCTCTCCATGTCTCCCTCTCTCTTCCCCAGCGGCCTGGCGCCGGCGGTCGGGTGCCGCGGCGCCGCAGGCCGGCCGGCGCAGGGCCGGCAGTGGGGAGGGGGGAAGCACCACACCCCCCATCTCTCTCTCCCCCATTGATTGACAGGCCGGAGCGGCGCCGGAGCACCGCCGGAGAGGCGCCGGCGCCGGGGACGTGGCCGTGCCGTCGCACGGCTGGGCGGCGGTGGCCGCGTCAGCCGCCGCAGCCGCGGGCAGTCGCAGCAGCTGCCGCTGCCGCCGCCTGTAAGGGGAAAGGAAACCCAAACGGGTTTGGGTTTTGGGTTCAACCCAAACCCGACCCGCTTGCACCCAACCCGACCCAATAAGGTAACAAATTCATTTTAGCCCCTGTAACATTTTAAATTACTTTGGGGCCCCTGAAAAATTACAAACAGCCCCCTGGATATTTTCAGCTATTACATATCTAACCTTTTTCTATTGGTTTTGGTTTCTGAACGATATCTGGAGCATCCGGACGCCGATTTGGACGACTCTTGATCCGTTGCGATCGTGAGAACGAGAGATATCTTCTCACGGCTAGTTTGTGAGTGTTTTTCTTTTTGAAATTATATTTATTTATTCATGTTGAGCTTTCGTTATGAAACCGTAATTATGGATTAAGCACTAGCACTGTTAAATGAATAACTTAACTCGAGAAACACCATGGTTTGTAAAAAGAATCTGTATACGATGTGAGTAAACATAGACACTAAGCTAGATGGTCAATTAAAGAAACACTAGATACTGTCACGACATGGATAACTATTATGGTTACACACTACTGCTACATGTACACCACGACACGCGTACTTAATTATACGGGATCTTGTCACTGTTCCACGGTTACCCTTACCGGCCCACGGGTACACTAAGCGCCGTAGTGCATGTATAGAATGGTTACACTGGATATCGGTATTTCATGTAGCTTTCATGTAGTTTCATGTACACGTCTCACCATTACATAGATACTGAGATTCACGACACTAGTACTGCATGTTTGTGACCTACTGCTATACGGATACTCTCTAGTACACTGGACACCGTCATTTTATATTGATATCCTCGTTACATGGATGCACTGATCACTATTATGACATGCACTAGCACAGAGATATTACATGGATTATTACTACACATAGATGTGCCACTGGTACACGGATATACCAATGCACGGACTACCGCATTTCATATTTACATATCACTGTTACACATGCATGTCATGTTTCTATATCCCTGTTACACATGCATATATGGTTTCTCTATTCTAGTCATATGAACTCCCATTCATATTACATGTATTATTGTTCCATGTTATCCCAGTATTCCTGTTATGCTTGTTTCCCGTTCTTGATATTGATATTCCCGTTACTGGATACATGAGCTGTTGATATGCGGTATGTTGTTCCCGTTTCCCGTTATATTGTTCTATGCTATCAACAGAGCTCAGGTTCTGTTATCATGTTACCCATATCATGTATTGTATTTGTTCTTGTTACATTGTATACTTGACATATCTGATCATAAAGTTAACTTGGGTATTGGGGGAGACTTGACGGTTGACTAGATCTTATCGGGTGGATGTCTGGATCCATTGTTTGTCCCACTGCAGGGGACGTGGTAGTGCTGGCTACCGTCTGTTACTCATGAGCTCCCGTTTCCCGTTATTATATTAGCTCATTGAGTTCCCGTTACATGTTACAGTTTTAGCGGGCTGGCCCTGGTCTCAGCAGCCAAGGGTCTGTTTAAGGCCGTGATCCCGGGTATGCACGGGATACACCTACCCGATAAGAGTTCTTCGACCATAGGTTTTCAATTAACATAATAAAATAGTATAAACAATAGTGACATCGGGAACACTTGTTATTTGGTCACTCTCTCGTTTGGATAATGGTACCCGTAGGCCATGTCCGGATGGGTTCGATGGAGTGCGGGCTCCAGTATGAACTGCCAGTGGTATGGGACACTGGAAGAGATTGATTAAAATATCAGGTGGTACTGATTGCTACTATTGTATAACTAACATGGCTTGACTGATACATGTATTCACTTGTTTAGCTGTAATTGTTTCTGTACCCGATCATTTATCCGCTATCATGTTACATGTATATCTTACCTTGCCTGGTACCTGTTACTCTTTCTGTGGTGGCATACTACGCATGTTCTGCATTGCATCTATTCTGTTTTCATATGCCCACCTGTATGGTCACTGCTATCACGTCACCACTAGACGACAGTATTTCTGATATAAATCGAACACGCCTAAAGACATGACCAGATGATAACCGGCTAGGTAGTGATAGTATTAAAAGATAACATGCTTATATCTTTCCTGTTTAGATACTTCTGCTATTGCTTATATGCTTATTATATGCTTAGGATATTGTATCACTATTACAACAGCATGTCTTATCTATTATTATTATAGTACATATTATTGCCTCCTTCATTTTACCACTCACTAGGTCGCTTTCTGACGACCCTGGGTTTGCATGCCCAGGTTGGAGATCCGAGTTATCGTATTATCAGATAGTCCATTGAGTCACATAGGAGACTCACCATCGAGATCCTTCATAGGTATCTTTGTGCTTTGTTCCTGTTATCTCTTTTATCCCTGTTTTATATCTGTTATGATCGCTAATCCCTTTCTGTAGGTATTCTTGTACTTTTTTCTGCTGGACCCCCTTGTCTATATGGAGGCTATGTCCTGTACTGAGGCTTAACGTACGCGTGAGTGTGTTTTCACCTCACGTATGTACGTCGCCATAATGTCTCCGTATCCTTGGGATCGGGGCGTTACAGGGATTAGAGGGATGCACCTAATGGTGATGAAAAGGATTAAAACTCCCAAATAGTTGATGGTTATGCAGTTTCAACTGACCTTATTGGAGAGAATCAAAGAGGCTTAGGGTGGAGACCCCAAGTTACAAGAATTTAGGGAGCAAGTGGAAGCCGGACTAATGACGGACATGAAAATTCATACAGATGGAACACTCCATTTTGGTAACGGGATTTGTGTGCCGAAGGGAGTGATTCAACATGAAGTGTTATCAGAAGCCTATAGTTCAGCATATTCTATACATCCAGGAGGGACGAAGATATATGAAGCTCTGAAGCAAAAATTCTGGTGGCACGGATGAAAAGGGAGATTGCTCGGTATGTGGCAAAGTGTTTGGTATGTTAGCAAGTAAAAGCTGAACATCAGAGAATAGCCAGACTACTTCAACCCTTACCGATTCCAAAATGAAAGTGGGAACACATCACTATGGACCTCATCAGTGCCTTACATCATAGTTAGAAAGGAAACAATGCAGTATGGGTATAGTGGATCATCTCACGAAGTCAGTACACTTCATTCCTTTCAGACTGGGACAGTCTACAGTGTTTTTAGTAGAGAAGTACATGCAAGAGGTGGTGAGACTCCATGGTGCGCTAATTAGCATTGTGTTTGACAAAGACACTAGATTCTTGTCCCACTTTTGGAGAAGTCTACAAGAAAGCTTGGGAGCACACTTGAAGTTTAGCACAACATATCATCCATAGACTGATGGACAATCAGAGCGGACGACCCAGATTCTAAAAGTCATGTTGAGGGCTTGGATGCCAGACTTTAAGGGGTCATGGGAAGATTATATGCATTTGATGGATTTTGCCTACAACAATAGCTACCAAGCCAGTATTAAGATAGCACCCTTTGAAGCGTTGTATAGAAGAAAGAGTAGGTCTCCTTTGTACTGGGATGATATTGGTGACCGGAGACTATTGGGACCAGCGATCATAATTCATACAGTGAAGAAAGTTAAGATTATCCGAGAGCGTCTCAAGGCATCTTAGGAACAGAAGCAATGGACAGACTTGGACAGAAGGCTACAGGAGCTTGAGGTTGGAGATAAGTTATTGTTAAAGATATCTTCAATGAGAGGAGTAATTAGATTTGGCAACAGAGGGAAGCTGAGTCCCAAATTTATAGGACCTTTTGAGATTTTGGAGCAAGTAGGAGAAGTGTCTGGCATTGTCCCTATCTTTTTATGGCGTACATGACGTCTCCATGTTTCTCAGCTGAGGAGGTATATCCGAGATGACAGTCATATACTAGATCATTTGAATTAGAGCTTAGGCTAGACCTATCCTACACGGGGCCTATGGTTATTCTAGACCGGACCACTAACGAATTGAAGAAGCAGACTATTTCACTTGTTCTGGTATCTTGGGGCAAGCGATCTCCAGGAGAAGCAACGTGAGAGCGAGAGGATGTCATCCGCTATAGCTATCCCCACCTTTTTCATAATGATTAGGTAATTTCTTTCCCCACCTGAATTTAAATTTCGAGGACAAAATTTTCTTGTTAGGTTGGTTGATTGTAATATCCTAATTGATAATACCCCAAAATAAAAAAAACAATAATAATAATATTGAAAAAAATATGTGCTTAATTATATATGCCAAGGATCAAACTTGAGCCCTCATATATCATGTTCTATTGCCCAAATCATGATGCTACTTTGGCGTATAATTTAAAAGTGCTAATCTAAATTTGAACCAAATAAGCAAGTCAACTCAAATTTTGAGATCTAAACAGAATTTCCCTGAGATTTTTTAGCAATCTACAGCTTCATCTAACCTACCGAATCAATAAGTTTAACCCTAAGTGAAGTTTAGATTTGGAATCCCTTAATAATGCCTAAAAAGCCTACTCTTCATCTTCAACCCAAAGAGAAAACCCTAGCCCCAAACTTTTCCCACTTCTTTCTTCCATTTCCTCAAGCTGATCGTGAACGAAACGGGATTTCGAGGTGCAAAGATTGAGGAGGCAAGTAGGAAGAATCCAAGAGTAGATCTAAATTTTTATGAATTAATTTTTATTTGATTGAAGATCATGTTTACACTACTTATACAAGAATCTCTACACTAAAACTCAATCAAAATGATAATATAAATTTATAGGAAGATCAACTAAAGCCCCTCTTAATTTACATGAATTTTACAATATTTATTACAAATGATTTCATCCAAAAAAATAAAAAAGGGATGCCCTACTCTCGGCGTCTATGCGCCTGCACAGACCTAGGTGGTCTGTATAGGAGTGCCCGCGCCTGGCCTGGGTGCAGACCCACACCCAGACCAGCGCTGGGCTGCGCAGTGGGTTGGGGCAGCCCACTGCACACCCAAAAAATATAATTGCAGTAAAGGCCCACTGGCTAGCACCCCACCAGTCCTACATGGGCATGCACCTCTTGGACCTGAACTCGCATGCCAGGCACGACCCAACTGGAATTTCAGACCCATTATCTTGTAGGAAAAAAATTAAAAAAATTAGTTAAAAATATCAAAAAATGGCAAAAATATAAACATCAGTCTACAATACTTCTGCAATCTATAATAAAAAAATTTTAAACGAATAGCAATATAAGTTAACTCAAATCACTCACTCTAAAGTCATTTTCATTAGCGGTAGATTCAGACCCGTTTAGGGATTTTAATGTTATAAAGCCTATTAAAAATTCAACAAAAACTAGAAATTGGTTTAATTTAAACCTGTTAATTTCAATTAATCCAGAGGACCATTTTCCAACTCCAAACTAATTAATCAAGATTAAAAACCTTTATAACACCAAAGTAGAATATTCTTGCAAAATCCTAAAAACTTCTAATTGGAATGAATTATGTAGATTTATCAGGATCCTAGGATTTTAGTACTTTGGACTCGTGATCAAGCTCCGGTGAGTGTTCTTTTTCCTTCTTCAGTTAAACAAGGATTAATCTTGTGATAAATGATTTTATCTACTTATTAATTATTCTATAAAGGTAATATAAATTATCGAGTTAGTGATCTGTCACATATATTACTATATATTGTCACATTACCATGGTTATTATCTAATAAATCCTATTAATAATTCTTATTTTAATTTAATAATGTGCAGGCCCATTGCTAAAGATGGAACAGAAACGAGCCCAAAAGCCCATCAAAATTCTGATTTAATTCAGAATTAAATTGAAATTAGAAAATCAGGGCAGATTAAGGCATATCAGAGAAGATAAAATAAGTTGACAACCGGTTAAAATAAATCTTCGCAAATCAATTGGTTAAAGCTAAAGATTAAAGACAGTTTCGTCAAAATCTCAGACCTAAACTGAAAATTCAACTGAAGATAAAGAAAATCGAGGAACCAGAGACGTGCGCCCCAGATGTGGCCACCTAGCCACACCCAGGCTGTGAAAACATGACCAAAGCCGCGTTTTCGCAGCTTTGTTGAGGAAGTTAGGGGAGCAAACTCTCCCCCTATCTTCATACGCTCTCCCCGCTTGGTTTTACCTATAAATACTGGGTTTTCAGATACTACAGGGAGCGACCATGCAGAGATAGATTTTAGGCCAGTTTTTTATTCTTTTTAATGTAGGTTTTTATTTTCTTTTTTATATAATTTTCAGTTTTCTTTATGTAATTCAGAGGAGATCAGAGTTTCATAAGAGAATTAGAGTGAATCTTGTGCTAAGAGTGACACCAGTGTAAGTTGTTCTTCTTTTCTCTTATTGTTACAACATTGAATCTATAATTACATTTTTATGTTTTTCTTTGTTTTGTGTCTTCTTCTTTTTGGTACCAATTACTATCTAAGTGAGTCTTGTAGCATCGAAAGAGCCTTGCTTTGTGAGTGGCACCAATAGCTCATGACGATGAATTTTAAGTCTCAATTTGTATCATTTCATACTTGTATCTTTTGATGATGTAATGTGGAAGAGACAAAAATCAACTCTTATGGGCTATGCGCTGATTGCATCCACTTCAAGGTAACATCGTCGCCACAGA
Organism: Agave tequilana; assembly: GCA_038442645.1. NCBI lineage: Eukaryota > Viridiplantae > Streptophyta > Magnoliopsida > Asparagales > Asparagaceae > Agave > Agave tequilana. Next base: position 14,160 of record JAVJIF010027699.1, on the reverse strand, counting down.
TTCAAGGTAAGTATTTGGCCAGAGGAGGTAAGTATTTCGTTTAGTTTTCTTTCTTTTAATTCTTTAGTTTAGATCATCACAAACACCCAACTCTTTTATCACTCTTTTCAATTCTTTGTATATATCTATTTTCTATTTTCTCCACCTTTTCAATCTACCACTTTCTTCCTAACTTAACTTTAACCTATTTTTCCTTTCTTTTAAAGAACTAAAAGAAGATCTTTAACCATTGAATGTAACGTAAAAGAGAACTTGCTAAAAAAACTTCCATCGCTAGTCTATCCTGTGGATCATGACCCGCATAGCCAATTGCTATTGCGGTAGTATTGAGTACTTGCATTCTTTTTTCTAAGTTCTGAAATTCTGTATTTTTGTGCAGGTAAAACATCAATCAAATTTTGGCGTCGTTGTTGGGGAGGAACGATAAGTTATTATCTTTTTAGATTTACATTTTTTGTTAACTTTCTTCTTTGTTCTTGGTGTACAGGTTTAACAACAAGGGAATTTTTACTGCAGTTGACATATAAGTGACTCTGGACTCTGCTCTATAAAGCAGAGCCCAGAAGCCCTCAAATTTGCTACATTCTAGTGGCAATCTGAGTGAACTACTAACCTGTATTTTTGCAAGTTGGCTGAATTGCAAAGCTAAAATTCTTTAGCTATTATTTTCTCATTGGTCTCACTGTACATACTTTCTAACCTCAATAGTAAAATAATGTTTGTTAAATGCTAAAAATGGTTTAGACTTTGCATTTAGCCACGTGTCTAAGTCATTTACATTTTACATTACTGTTGAAGAGTGCTAGAGCAAAAAGTACGTATACAAAGCATATACTTTAGGAAACATTCTTGAGTGATTATTTGCTTGTTGAATGTTACTTTACTATATCCTGCACACTTTGCACAATAAAACTTAAGGGTTGTCCTATAAATAAGATAAGGTGGGGAAGCCATTAGCCTCCCTTAGTCCACAAATAATCTCCTCACTCACTACCCAAGCCTAACTAAAAACTGAGTAGACATTGGCCCAAGAGACATCTCGGACTCATATAGGAGACTGACCTAAGGGAAGTTGATTTGAATTTGACTCTTGCAAATCGGTGTCTAAGGTTGGGAATTGATGGACGAAACTACAATGGGTTGGGTAGTTTGACATAATTAGGCCCGTTGCTTAGGCACGGATACCTCCCACCGATCTTGCCCCTACCTGGCTGATTAATTTGTGGTCAGATTAGTAATATACCCCCCGTGGATAGTCTAACCAGTCAGGAGTCATCTAAGTCTAGGTCTACCCGAACTTAGGTTAAATTTTTTTATTTGTTGCTTATTATTATTTTTGTGTTGTGTTTGATATTTCTTGTGTGATATGGCTTATAACAATTTTTTTTTTCAATTTTAATGGTAATCCATGTTACACCCCGACCTTTTTTTTGGATATTACCAACCCGGCATATCATAACTTTAACCAACCTAGTGTGCCGGATTTGTCTTACCGAATCAATACATGCCCCGGTTCCAATACCATAAACAAGACTGGAATAATCATCACTACTCCTCACAGAGTCAATGGGGATGTAACTCCCTCGAGTCATATTGTCAACCACCTTACCAACATCCAGCTTCATATACTCCTCCTGAACAAGCATTAGAAAAATCAATTGACTGGGAAAAGAGGATGGAAGCTATAGATGAGCTTGAGCGACGAATTCAGATTTTAGAAGATCAAAATCCTGTCAAAATTTTCATGTCACAAATCCTTACTCTATTTTTCAAGGTGAACATGACAACTTAGAAAAGAGTATGAAAATCATGATTCAATGTCTAAATGATCCACTCGATATGATAGAAGCAAGACTTGGTAGACTGGAAAACATGCGTAGGAATAAGAAAACTCTCCCTACCCAATATTTGAATATTCTAGACACTCTAGTCATATTGAGGAAAATAAAGCATCATGATATCTTGAAGACTTTGACCAAGATTCAATTTCACCACAAAACCTTGAACTTGACCAATATCAATCCACAACGAATTGGCAAGTTTTTATTTTAATGAGATTGAACTTGATTTTGAATGTGTACCCGATTCCTAATTTTGTGATACAGTTCCCATCTTCGAATCTATGTGACTCCTGTATTCTTACCCATTTTTTCCCCAATTGGACAAAACTAACATTTATTCCCGTACTATAGATCTAGAAATTGAATCACCATTTTGGATGTCACATTCCATTGATGAAAAAAAATGTGAATATTAATTCTTGGACTTGGACTCAACTCTTGAACCAAAACTAACTCTCGAACCCAAAGTTGATTATCCCGAATTAGTATTGGTTCCTGAGCCTATCATTCTTGAGTCCAAGTCAAACATTCCACCAAGCCACATTCTTTTGTTGGACATATGTATAGACCACGATGACTCCGTGATGATTTTTCAAGACTGGTCATGTAAAGGGAGTAAGTATCCAGATAGGATAGTTCATGATCCTATTCATATTGGGGACTGTAAATATGTAAATAGAAAAGAGGTCAGTAAAGGTAGGTTCCGTGAGCCACCACATTATCTTGATTGGGTAGCAACACTTGACCCAATCAGACCACCACCAGAAGCACCACTATAAGATAATATTTTCCTTCCCTTTCTTTTTTTCATGCATCTATGCATTAATTCATACATTGAGGACAATGCATGAGATAGGTGTGGGGGAGGGTTCTAACAGAACTTAGATTTTCCTTTTATTATTTAAAAAAATTATTATTAACATTTTCTTTACTTTTAAAAAAAACTTTTGAAAATAGAAACAATATTTTGACATATTTTTTGTAAGAAATTAAGTCAATTTAAGGAATAGGAGAATCATAATTGGGATTTCTTATACTTAGTCAAAATATGATTATTTATTTGATTTCCAAGGTTAGGAAGATAATTTGGAAAAGTAATTTAGTCATGATTTTTACCTTTACGATATATGCATACTTTATACACTTACACACTTAGGGTTCAAAAACAAAAAATTCTTATGCCTCATTTAAAAAAAAGAAAAAGAAAAAGAAAAAATATAAATAAAAATCCTCTGATTAAGCTGGGTATCTGTGCCTCATAAAGCATAAGTATTCACGCCTAAAAGCGGTTCATATAATAAAATTTTTAGTTTTGTGACCTTATTTGCTCGAGTTCTTAAGTGCTTAGGGTGTTTTCTCACCCAGTGCCTTAAGACCATTTGGTTTGGGAGTCACCGATTAAAGGCTCAATACATGGGCAGATTAGAAAGCCTAATAGAACTAAGGAATAATATCACAAAAAAATAAAAATAAAAGAGAAAAAATAATATGACATAAAAGTTAGAGTTAAAGAACCCCGCGTCAAAATTTCACGGTGACAAAGGTGCATATGACTTAGGGTAAAATAATAGATTAGATAAGAAATACAGTTGACTCCATACCTTGATGGTAAACAAGTTTTTAAATTAAGACTAAGCTTAAGAATGAAAAGTTCAGTTTTCCTATAACGTATAGATTACTTGAACTCTTACAATATACTTCAAATATTTTTCTCTTTCAAATGCTTTTTGAAAATACTAACTCTTTGTTTCTCTTTCTTTATGAATTTGTAGGTGTAATCCACTGAAAACCCTCACGAGACAAAACTCGTCCTCTAGGGGAACCTAGAGATTTAACGGCTTGTGCATATGCTCAGCCAATCGCGTGACCTGTGAAAGTGGTCTAATAATCATTGCTTTAGTTTTGTTGTTTTTCTCGAGGACGAGCAAAAGATCAGTGTGGGGTGTGATCGGTTACATATATTGCATATATTGTCACATTACCATGTTTATTATCTAATAAATCCTATTAATAAATTATTATTTATTTAATAATGTGCAGGCCCATTGCTAAAGGAGAGGGAAGAGAAACGAGTCCAAAATCCCATCAAAATTCTGATTTAATTCAGAATAAATCGAAATCAAAAAATCAGGGTAGATCAAGGTAAATCAGAGAAGATAAAATCAGTTGAAAATCGATTAAATAAAATCTTCACAAATAATTGGTTAAAGCAAAGATCAAATGCAGTTTCATCAAAATCCGGACCTAAACTAAAAATCCAGCTAAAGATAAGGAAAATCGAGGAACCAGAGACGTGTGCCCCCGGGTGTGGCCACCTGGCCACACCCAGGCCGCGAAAACGCGGCCAAAATCTCATTTCCATGGCTTTGTGAGGAAGTTGGTCCGCGGCCAAAGTCTCATTTCCATGGGTTTATTGAGGAAGTTGGGAGAGCGTTTGCTCCCCTATCTTCGTATGCTCTCCCCCGTCTGATTTTGCCTATAAATACTGGGTTTTACAGATACTATAGAGAGCGATCATGCAGAGAAAGATTTTAGGCCAGTTTTTTATTCTCTAAAGTGTAGGTTTTTATTTTTCTTTTTTATGTAATTTTTAGTTTTATTTATGTAATTCAAAGGAGATTAGAGTTTCATGGGAGATAAGAGTGAAGCTTGTGCTAAGAGTGACACCAGTGTAAGTTGTTTTTTCTCTTATTGTTACAACATTAAATCTATAGTTACATTTTTATGTTCTTCTTCTTTTTGTGTTATTCTTCTTTTCTACTTCTCTTCTTTTGGTATCAATTACTATCCAAGTGAGTCTTATAGCATCAAAAGAGCCTTCCTTTGCGAATGCCATCGATAACTCATGACGATGGATTTTAAGTCTCAATCTGTATCATTTCATACTTGTATCATCGTGATGATATAATGTGGAAGAGATGGGAATCAAGTCTTATGGGCTATGCGCTGATTGCATCCACTTCAAGGTAACATCGTCGCCACAGATTCAAGGTAAGTATTTGGCCAGAGGGGGTAAGTATTTCTTTTAGTTTTTTTCTTTTAATTCTTTAGTTTAGATCACCACAAACACCCAACTCTTTTATCACTCTTTTCAATTCTTTGTATATATCTATTTTCTATTTTCTCTACCTTCTCAATCTACCACTTTCTTCCTAACTTAACTTAACCTATTTTTTCTTTCTTTTAAAGAACTAAAAGAAGATCTTTAACCATAGAATATAACTTAAAAGAGAACTTACTAAAAAAACTTTCACCACTAGTCCCTCCTTGTGGATGATGACCCGCATAGCCACTTGCTATTGTGGTAGTATTGAGTACTTGCACTCTTTATTCTAAGTTTTGAATTTCTGTATTTTGTACAGGTAAAACATCAATCAGTTAGCTTTCTAATATTGAAAAATTTATAGTTTTCATAACTTAGCTCCTTCTATTAATGATAATTCTTGTAATATATTCACGTATTCTGCATGTAATAAATTTGCTTATTCTTAATAAAATCTACATGAACACTACATGATAATGACTCAGACTATGCCAACGAAACTTACTGAATGTTGTGACATTATATTGATACACCGTTATTCTATTGACATTGTGCTACTACCTGTTATCGACGTCATGTTATCCGAGTAACTTATGTGACATGGAACATTAGACAACTTACATATAGGGATGGGGGAGTTAAAAGGTGAAACAACATCTATATTTTGGGTGGACCTAGGAAAAAGTTGTGCAACTGAAAGAGGGTTCCATTGCAGGGTTCCTGTGGTGACTGACACCCCGTCCTATTCCTATTCTTGTTCCCGTTATACATGTTATATATGTTACTGACTACCTTGCGATAGGGCTTGGTTTAGTGTCAGTAGTCTGGGCCATGGTCTTGAGTATGTACGGGACCATCTAAAATATAGACAATGTCTCAACTATCAACTTCAAACCACCAGTCCAATGTTTAACTGGACATTTGTAAAAAATAGTGAATATATGAGATACACATGACTTGGTCATAAAATACTGCACTTAACAGTGCATGTGGTTACTGTTTTGCACGTTCCTTTTATATCCCCTTTATTTTACCACTCATTAAGTCGCTTATTGCTGAGCCTGAGTTTACTTGCTCAGATCTAGATCCAGATCCAGAGAAAAACGCAAGACCATGAGTACTTCAAGCACGTCGCAGAACTCTAGTAGGCTACCATCAGTTCATCTCGTGTGGACTTCTTAGTGTTTGTTTCTATTTCTATTATGGTTATAATAAGTAAACTTTTGAAGACATTATTGTACTTGCTTTTGAATACTGGAATAAATTGTTGATCGTACATATATTTTCTATTTTTTCATTACACTCTACATTTATCGTGTAATAAATTTGCTAATTTTCTTGTCTTAAATATCTATTTGCAGAAGTTAATAATCAAGAGAAAGATGATTAAACCAAATAAATACCAGTTAAAATCGGATTTAACTGGATCTATTTGGTTAGCTGAGGATTATCCCAGATCTAGTTAGAACAAATCAAGGATTGGGGTAAATGTTCAGCTGAAGATCAGAGCAAATCAGAAAGATAACACTAAATGGAAACCAGTAAAATTCAGATTTCTATAAATCCCTTTTGGTTAGCTAAAGATCAACTGAGGATAATATGAAATACAGAGAGATAAATGGATAGAGAGAAGATCAACGGATGAGATGAAGCAAGTTTGACTCAGATTCTGACTGGATACATTTTAGTATTTGAATCATAACTTTCGTACTGAATCTCAAATCTTATGATTCAAGATGATCCAAAAAGCAGACTTACAGGCCTACAACTCTTATATTGATCACTATTTTTAATTCTCATTTGATAAGTGATATGCAGCAATCAACACGCCAACAAAGTACAAATCAGAACTGAATATTCACATCAAATCAAGTTTGGAGATAAGGGGAGGATTCAAATTCAGAAATAGCCAGTTTTTCCTATCTTCATACTCCTCTAACCTCTGCATTTCTCTATAAATACCTGCAATCTCAAAGGCAAAAGGGAAGGACCAAGCAGAGAGCAGAACATAGGCTAATTTGTAGTTTGTAACTTAGATTTTTATTTTCTTTCATGTAATTTTGTTTTATTTATGTAACTGAGAGGAGAGGATACTTTCATGGAGGAATGAGAGCAAGCTTGTACTGAAGGTGACACCAGTGTAAGTGATCTTTTCTTCCATTGTTATTTGAATCGAATCGAGGTTTCTTTTTCTTTTCTACTCTTGTTTTGTTTGCTTTCCTCTTTTGTGTTTGTGGTTCCAAATGAAACCGATAGCCTCGAAGTTGCCTCCTCCTTGTAAGTGCGTTGATGGCTTATGATGATGGACATCCATTTCTATGGTAGTATAGCTCGCCCCTTCATTTCATAGTGTAAATCGAGAATGGGGAAGATCTCATCTGCCATGCTTTGCTTCCCTTCAAAGAAAGGTACATCGTCGATACGGGTGAAAGGTAAACAGGCACCGAAGAGGTAAGTATGTTTTTGTAGGTTTTAGTTTTTCTTTCTTCTTGTAACTTTTAGTGTAGACCACCAATACCATAATCACCCAAATATCTTTCACTCTTTCATTTTCTTTATAAATATCACTTTTATTTTCTCCATTTCCTTATTCTAACCACTTTCTTCCTAACTCACTTTAACCTAATTTTCTCTTTTTTCTTTACAATAACTAAAAGAAGAATTTTAACCATACTTTGTAGCCTAAAAGAGAACTTACTAAAAAGTTTCTATCGCTAGTTCCTCCTTGGGATCACGACCCGCATAGCCACTTGCTATTGCGGTAGAATTGAGTAACTTGCACTTTTCATTCTTAGTTCTGAAATTCTGTATTTTGTGTGCAGGTAAAAACTTCAATCGATTTTGGCGCCGTTACCGGGGAGGGACGGTAAGTTATTCTCTTTTTAGTTTTACATTTTTGGTTAACTTTCTTCTTTGTTCTTGGTGTACAGGTCTGACAATAAGGAATTTTTGCTGCAGTGGATATATAAGTGGCCCTGACTCTGCTCCAGAAAGCAGAGCCTAAAAGCCCTCAGATTTGCTACATTTATGTGGCAATCCGAGTGAACTACTAACCTGTATTTTCTGCTGGTTGGCTGTATTGCAAAGTTCAATATCTGTAGTTATCTATTTCCTTGTTTGTCTCACTGTACTTACTTTCTAACCTCAACAGTAAATTGATGTTTTTTAAATATTAAAAATGGTTTAGACTTTGCATTTAGGCACGTGTCTAATTCGTTTACATTTTACATTACTGTTGAAGAGTGTTGGAGTAAAAGGTACGTATGAATGACATATAGTTTAGGAAACATTCTGAGTGATTATTTGCTTGTTGAATGTTACTTTTCTTTATCTTGCACACTTTGCACAATAAATCTTAAGGGCTTGTCCTATAAACAAGATAAGGGGGAAAGTCATTATCTCTTAGCCCACAAACAATCTCCTCACTCATTAACCCAAGCCTAACTAAAAACTGAGTAGATGTTGGCCCTAGGGACATCTTGGACTTAATTAGGAGATTATCCTAAGGGGGAAGGTGTTAGAATTTGACTCTTGCCAAATTAGTGTTAAGGAAAGGGATTGAGGGGTGAAACCCCGAAGGCTGGTGGTTGGGCTTAATAGGCCCGTCGCTTTTGCGCGGATACCTTCCACCAATCTTACCCTGACCTGGCTGATTAGCTTATAGTTAAATTTGCATTATACCTCCGGTAGACAGTCTAACCAGTTAGGAGTCGTCTAGGTCAAAGGTCTACCCTAACTTAGTTTAGAATTTTTTTCTCTTTTTATTTGTTTGCTTATTTGTTGTTTTTCTTTGTATGTGTTGAAATTTCTTGTGTGATATGGCTTATAACAATAATTTTTTCAATTTTAATGGTAATCCATACCGACCTCTTTTTCAGATATTACCAACCGGCATATCATAACTTTAACCAACCTAGTTTGCCAGATTGGTCTTATCCGAATCATTACATGACCAGTCCCAATACTATGAACAAGAATGGAATAATCATCACTACTCTTCACAGAGTCAATGGGGATACAACTCCCCCGAGTCATATTGTCAACTACCCTACCAACATCCAGCTCATATACTCCTTCTCCCGAAAAACCATTAGAAGAATCAATTGACTGAGAAAGAGGATGAAAGCCTTAGATGAGCTTGAGCGACGAATATAAATTTTAGAAGACTCAAAATCCCGTAAAAATTTTCAAGTCACATATCCTTACTCTATTTTTCAAGGAGAACATGCCAACTTAGAAAAGAGTATGAAAACCATGATTCAATGTCAAAATGATCCACTCAATATGATAGAAGCAAGAATTAGTAGATTGGAGAACATGCGTAGTAATAAGGAAACTCTCCCTATTCAATCTTTGACTATTCCTAACACATCTACCCATATTGATGAAAACCAAGAATCATGGTATCTTGAAGACTTTGACCAAGATTCAGTTTCACCACAAAGCCTTGAACTTGACAATTATCAACCCTTTACGAATTGACAAGTTTTCATTTTAATGAGATTTAACTTGATCATGAATGTGAACCCGATCCCCAACTCTGTGATTCTGTTTCCATCTTCGAATATATGTTGATTCGGTATTCTTACCCAATTTGGACCAATTTTCTTAGCCAACATTTATTCCCGTACGCATAAATTTTGAAATTGAATCACAAATTTTGGATAGTCACATTTCATTGATGGAAAAGAATGTGAATATCAATTCTTGGACTTGGACTCAACGCTTGAACCAAAACAACTCTCGAACCCCAAGATGATTTTCCCAAGTTTGTATTGGTTCCTGAACCTATCATTCTTGAGACCAAGTCAACCATTCCACTTTTGTTGGACATAAGTATAGACCATGATGACTCTGTGATGATTTTCTAGGACTGGTCATGTAAAGGGAGTAAGTTTCAGAGATAAGTTTGATGATTCATGATCTATTCATATTGGGGACTGTAAAATATAAATAAAAAAAGGTCAATAAAGGTATGTTCCGTGAACTACCACATTATCTTGATTGGGTAGCAACGCTTGACCCAATCAAACCACCACCGGAACCACCACCTTAAGGTAATATTTTCCTTCCCTTCTTCTTTTTCATGCATCTATGCATTAATTCATACATTGAGGACAATGCATGAGATAGGTATGGAGGAGGGTTCTAACATAACTTAGGTTTTATTTTTTTAAAAAACAAAAAAAATTAACATTTTCTTTACTTTTAAAAACTTTTGAAAATAGAAATAATATTTGACATATTTTGTAAGAAATTAAGTCAATTTTAAGGAATAGGAAAATCCAAATTAGGATTTCTTATACTGGTCAAAATAAGATTTTTTGTTTGATTTTTAGGGTTAGGAAGATAATTTGTCAAAGTAATTTAGTCTGATCTTTACTTGATGAAATATGCACACTTCATACACTTACACACTTAGGGTTCAAAAACAAAGATTCTTTGACATATTTTTTATTTTGAACCCTAAGTGTGTAAGTGTATAAAGTGCAATATTCATCAAGGTAAAGATCAAGGACTATATTACTTTGACAAATTATCTTCCTAACCCTAAAAATCAAACAAATAATCTTATTTTGACCAAGTATAAGAAATCCTAATTATGATTATCCTATTCCTTAAAATTGACTTAATTTCTTACAAAAAATATGTCAAAATATTATTTTTATTTTCAAAAATTTTTTTAAAGTAAAGAAAATGTTAATAATCTTTTTTTTAAAAAAGAAAACTAAGTTATGTTAGAACCCTCCCACACACGTAATCTCATGCATGTTCTCAATATATGAAATAATGCATAGATGCATGAAAAAGAAGAAAGGGAAGGAAAATATTACCTTAAGGTGTGGTTCGGTGGTGGTGGTCTGATGGGTCAAGCGTGAAATCACCTAGAGGGGGGGTGAATAGGTGATGGCTATACTAAGTGACAAATAATGCGGATTAAAAAAATAATCAACAATAAGAAACAACAATTAAATGAAACTGTAAGAGAATAGACAATATAAGTGCAAGTAAAGGAGAGAGTAGAGTTTAGAGAGATGTGGACAATCGCAAACACAAGTATATGTTCGAGGTTCGAGCCACTGCTCTACGTCCCACCTTCAACACGATGAAAGGATTTCCACTAAAGTGATCACACCGGATCGTCAGCGAGTATAAAATTCTCATTGGAACTCTTCGGACACACTTGTCCTCCTCACGGTGCCGCAACACCAACTTAGAGCTCACTAGCTAGCTTGAGGCCGCAACCTCACAACTTCTCAATTTGAAGAAAATGGTGATCAAAACTTGACAACAAACTAAGCTATAAGCACAACCCTACAACCAAGAGGAGGAGATGAAACTCTAGGGATTGTGTAGTGCAAAACAAAGTAGAGAAGTAGAGGAGAATGCTTCAAGCTAAAAAACACCAAAGGATTGGAAATATATGGCTCAAGGGAAAATCTTTTGCTAAAAGGCTAAACTTTGAAAAACTTGATTTTAAACTTGTAAATCTTGTATTTAAGTTGTATCTCAATCCCACTATATATAGGGGATGAAACTAGGTTAGAAATCCAATAGATCCATTGGGAGAAGGCCAACAAAAAAATAAAACAGAATATAGTCGTTGGCAGCCAGTACAGCAGAATTGTCTACTGCCGGTCGACTGCCAACAGTCGAAATTTTTGACCGTTGGGAAAGCGGTCGACCGCATGGTTGACGAGGTTCCCAAACAAAGAGTGAAACTCTCTGTCGGTCAACTGGGCGGTCGACCAGAACAAAAGAGAGCTCTGCTCTTGCTTTCGGTCAACCGGTCGGTCAACTGATGTGCACGGTTGCACATTTGTGCATGTCGGTCGACGGCCCGGTCGACCAAAAGAGCAGTTGCTCTACCAGCGGTCGACCGTACGGTCGACTGTCGCGGTCGACCGGACAAGGCCAAAATACAGGTTTTGGAAATCTTTTGAAGTCTTTTTATTTTGCAATTTTTCTTTGATAGGAAGGTACAAAATAGAGTTTAGGGCTTTGAATAACAAGAGTGTGATCATAGATCAACACCAATAAAATTTGAACTATATTTTGATAAAAATTCTTTTCTAAAGTAAAAAAGCTTTTCCAAAAACTTATTTTTCCAAAAACTAATTTTTCGAAACTTCATTTTTCTGAAACTCGGTAAGAATTTTGGTAATAAAATTTTCTTTGAAAACATGAGCAATATGAAGTGTGTATGGTTGTGACAATCCCAAAGTTATCAACCTCTCATCTCGGTTGACAAATAGACTATAAATCCTAACTAAAAATAGAGAAAATAGAAAAGATACAAATCTTTGATATAGTCTTCTCAACTTTGCTTGATCCTTGAGCTCTTCTAGTATACTGGGCTCTGAGATCTAAATCTTCGCGGCTTCCAAATGTGTGAGTCTTGTGTTGGAGCCGATAATCAACCTATGTTTTTACCTGAAACTTATTTAAACAACTTTTCTAATACCTAAATACATATGGTTTGTAATCATCAAAAACTTGGGGCTAATGCCTTTGGGCCAACAATCTCTCCCTTTTGATGGTGATAAAACATATGGAGTTATTACAAATATTTGGGTAGAGACTTCCAGTGAAGCTCCTTTTTAACACATGCATATATAAGAGTATGATATAAAAGATCTAAATGCACAATAAAAGCATATATATGATATGACAATAAGACACATATGCCAACCATCCATGCATAATAAGGATACAAAAATATGAAAAGTGTATGCCTACATGGTTACCTCCTCCATCCAGAAATACCTCCAACCTCCAAAGTAGATGATTGGATCAAGGATAGAACAAATACAATACACAGCCAACCACATATATACATATAGAGACAATAAAGATAACGCCATAACATAATAAAAGATGTCCATACAGCTAGGAGGTTCATGCAACCTCAAAAACCAAATAAAAAAAACATATCATAAAAACATTCCAAACATTAATAAATATGTCCACAAAAAGTAAACTAATATCCAAATACATAAATACTCCAAACATAAAAACACTCCATAAATAACTCCATAATGTCTCTCCCCTTTTTGTCATCAACAAAAGGGGTCAACGCCTCAGAAAATCAGGGTCCTCTAGAGAAGTAGGTGGAGAGGAGGAGCCCATGCGACGAACGAAGGGCTGAAAGTAAGAAGTGGCTGTGCACCACCACGAGGAAGAGGAGCCGGCCAATCAAACCTCTCGTAAATGTCATGATATAGGTATGCATGTAGTGAATGGAATCACAGATATGATTGAGGTCATTGTCCAGGCGCTGCTCCAGCCGCTGAAAGTTTGCGATCATCTCAACTGACATCTGTTGGCGGTGTTCCCGAAGCTGAGTGGTAATGACTAGGTAGGGGTCAAAAGGAGCAGAACAGCTAGAGGAAGATCCAGGAACAGCAAGAACGATAGGCTGCGGCTGAGGAGTAGGAGGATGCTACCGAGCACGCATCCTCTTGAGGAGAGTGCTGTTTATGTCAACTGACAGTTCAACTAACTGTTCAGAGGAGAGATCAAATCTTAATTGCTTCAACAAATAAGTAATGAGCATCCCAAAGGGCAAGTGCCGGTTTAGGACAAGAAGGTGATCAGATGTCATATAGTCGATGATAAGTTTGGGAATATTTATTCTAATGCCTTTCAGAAGGCAATAGATCACCAGAGGAGCAGAACCCCTAGCGTGACTATACTTTCCTGATTTTAGCAGGAGGTTATAGAACATGATCTTAGCCAAGACTTGAGCTATGAGAATATAGTACTTCACCCTCATTCATAACTAAGCCAGGGTATCATCACCGTAAAGTAGAGTAGAGGTGGTGTGGGCAGACTCACCGTCAGGATAAACAATGTCATGAAGATCTACGTTGTAAAATCTACCCCTCACAGGAGAGGGTAGGAGACTTGCAAATTTTTCAAGAGAGATGGTTTATATCTCTGCCCATAACTCTAGATCTAATATGATGTTGAAATGATAGATTAGAATAAAAAATAGTCACCAATTTAGGATAAACAGGTTCCTTTATGGTAACAAAATTTTCTAGAGAATGGATCCTAGAATGTTTGCAAGATTGAAATGCTCAAAATCACTGAGCACCACAGTCTACCAGAGATTACATTTTAATCTGAAATTAGGGGTACCTATGAGATGCATTTTGCGATACAAAAGGGTTGGATGATGATTCGGGGTTTCCCCTTCTCAGATCTAGATCTTTTTGACATTGTGGATGGATAAGCAATATAAAGGCACAATAATAGCACGATCTAAATAAG
>JAVJIF010027698.1:0-64664 GCA_038442645.1 Agave tequilana | reverse complement strand
TTATCTTTTTTTTATAGTTATATTAGTCATGTTAGAGCCCTCCCCATACTTATCTCATGCATTGTCCTCAATGTATGACTGCAATGGATGAATGCATGAAATAAAGTTTAAAAAGAGGGCATAATATATATATATATAATAAATATATATATATATATATATATATATATATATATATATATATATATATTATATTATAGTATACAAAAATATGTACAATATCATATTTCTCCCACACCTAGATCATTTAGGTCTGATCCCTCTAGCTCTATCTCCATCATTCAATGGGTTCTCTTTATAGGGCACAGTGGGGAGGCCAATCTCTTTGTCATTTTAGCTCTCTTTCTCCCCAGTCTCATCTTCCTTAAGTTTTTCTTCCTCATATGTCTACATCCATTATTCAAAATTGATCACCATTACATTCTGAGTTGAAACTTTCTGAATATAAATGCCTAAGAATTCTAACTCAGTTCCATACATCTCCTCAAAATTTAGATTACACTTTCCCCTGGAGGTGTGTAATTAACCAAAATATCCCTAGTGGGTTCATCCAAAACATATGAGTTCTTCTTCAAAGAGGTTTTCAAAGATTAGGTCAATCGGAGGTTCTTGAATTATATTTCCATGCAATATATTATTGATTAACTCATCGAAATTTAAGATATTCAAATCAAATTTCTTTTTTTTAGGGGACTCTAAAATTAAGATCTCCAATATATGTCTTCTCATTAATATAATCGCATTCATTCTTAAATAATTCATCAAGAAATAGAGACTCATTCTCTATACCTTCACTTTCTTCATCACAATTGTTCTCAATGAAGTCTACCTCAAACATTTGGTTCCTTATCTTACGAGGTTATTTTTCTAGGTTGAAGTCATTGACCTCTTTAGTCATCTCTAAATGTCAACCTCATGGATCCGTTCCTATAATTAATGATCGCATTTGCAGTCGCAAGGAACGGACGCCCTAAGATAACGGGAGTTTGAAACTTAGGATTCGATACAGGTTGGGTCTTAAGAACAATAAAATCTACTGGGTAGATAAAACTCCCCAACTCGGATAAGGACGTCTTTAATTCCCCCTGGGAACTTTCACTGAACGATCAGCTAGTTAGATAATAACTCGAGTTAGACTAAGATTGCTCAACTCGAGTGTTTGATAAACTGAGAAAGGTAGCATGTTGATACCTACCCCCAAGTCAAGAAGTGCATGACTAATCTCGGCTTGTCCTATAGTGCAGGCAATGGTGGGACAACCCGGATCCTTGTACTTGACAGGGATCGGACCCGATAGATAGTAGCTCACTAATGTTAGTGGCTAAGAAGACTTTTTGGATACATTAGTCTTTTTCTTCTTGGTGCACATGTCCTTAAGAAATTTTACATAAGATGAGACTGTTAGATGGCATCAAGAAGTGGCACAATTATCTTCACTTAATTGAAGATCTAAATTATCTTATCCATGTGTGGATTCTGCTTGTTATTTTTCAGCCTATTAGGAAATAGTACTATAGGCTTGTTGTGCACCTGACTGGTTGACTTATCCGTTTCAGATTCGTCAGATTTGGAGGATTGGGACTAGATGAGGTGGATGCTTGTGTGTGGTTGTGCTGAAGGGAATTGGATGGTGTTGACATTTGATTATCAACTTTCTTTCCCGATCTCAATGTATAAACATTATTACATTAATTCAACGATTGATCCTCAGCCAAATTGGCTTGTTGAGAATTCTTAGGATTCGTTACTGGCTGACTAGGTAAGGTACCCTTCAGCCTCTCATTATGTGGATTGGCTAATGGCTTATTTGAATCTCTAAACTCTGTATTGTTTGCATGAGAGATTCTAGGTTCTTCATGTACCTTTCCATGTTTTTCTCAAAATCAGTCATTCTCCTCTCAAGTTGAAGATTCTGAAAGGAAGATTGTGGAGCTTGGTTGGAAAAGTTTTGTTGATAATTTAAAAAATTGGGTGGATGATTGGAAGAATTGTGATGGTAATTGAAAAGTTGGGTTGATAATTGGAAGAATTATTAGAATGTTGGAAGTGATTTGAATGGTTTGACTGTGAGTGGTCATTGTTGTTTTGGCTCCATAAGAAATTCGGTTGATTTTTCCAGCCAGGATTGTACGTTTGCGCGTAAGGATTATTGTTCGGCCTTGAAAAGGTCGCATTCATCGGTTCAAAAAATTGTTGCTGAGCTTGAAACACTGGATACTCCTCAAACACATGATTCATTGTTTGATAGTAAGTACAACCGGAGTTGAAAATTAGTTTAGGCTGACTTGGTTAACTGGACTTGGTTTTTTAGTTTCTAAATCTTTCAGTCTTCTCGCTAGGTTTGCTATTCTAGCCTCGACAGGTATGGATGATTAAATTGAATGGAAACCTCCTTTTGAAGAGATAGAGTTTGAATTCCTAGAGTTTTCATTAGTTGGTTCCCACTGGATCATTTTTCCAGCTAGATTCTCATATAAATTCCATCCTACATTTTCATCCTTTTTTAAGAAGCCCCCTTGGCACATAGTTTCTAAGAGGGTCTTGGTTGAGTAATCTAAACCGTCATAGAGAATTTGACATTGTCGCCATTTCTTTATTCCTGATGAGGACATTGGACAAGGAGATATCTGAAGCGTTCAAAGTACCTCCAAAACGGTTCACTAGGTTTTCCTTGAACTGCATGATGTTCTTCCTAATGAGAGAGGTCTTATGAATTGGATAGAATTTCTTCAAGAAGACCTTGATGAAACCATCCCATGATGTGATAGAGTCGGCCATTAAGCTGTAAAGTTATTTCTTAGCTGAGTCCTTAAGAGTAAATGGGACAAATCTAATAGCATCATCTACAAAGTGTGAGATTTTCATCATTAAGCATACTTCTCAAATTCTCTTATAAAGAAATAAGTATCTTCAGACTCTAAGCCATGAAATTTAGAGAGTGTGTTGATGAACTGAGGCTTGAGCTCAAAGTTGTGTTTACCAACCGTTGAAAGTTGGATGCAAGATGAAAGTGTGGTTCTAATGGGATAAAACCTATCGTGCAAAGATGTAGGTTGAATCATAACCGGATCTGGTTTGGATTCTTACTTGGGTGGTGATGTGTTTCTAGTTAACCTAAATGTGATTGGGTCTCTTGACACACTTGCATATACAAACACTACCACAAACAAGTTCACCAATAGTCAACAAGAAAAAAGCAACCAAGTCTAGTCTAAGGTAATCTTGACCTAGACAACTCCTAACTGGTTGATTGTCCATAGGAGGTATAATGCAGACTTTGACCACAAGCTAATCAACCGGGTTAGGATAAGATTGGTGGGAGGTATCCGTGCAAAAGCGACGGGCCTAATTAGCCAAACCACTAGCCTTCGGGGTTTCGCCCCTTAATCCCTGTCCTTTGACACTGATTTGCAGGAGTCAAATTCTAATACCTTCCCCCTCAGGATAATCTCCTAATGAGTTCGAGATGTCCCAAAGGTCAACGTCTATTAGATTTTAAGTTAGGCCTAGACTGTGCGTGCTTGGAAATGATTTGTGGGTTAAGAAGGGTAACGACTCCCCCACCTTATCTTGTGTTGGGTTTGCCCTTAATATTGATTGTGCAAAGTGTGCATGATATAGAAAAGTAACATTCAACAAGTAAATAATCACTTAAGAATGTTTTCTATGTTATATGCTATGCATACGTACATTGTCTCCAGCTTTCTTCAACAATAATTGTAAAAAAAAAACGTAATTAGACAAATGCCTAGAATGCAAGTTTAAATATTTTTTTAAGCAATTGGCCATCAATCGAATTATTGTTGGATTAAAAATAGGGTATGTGATTATCAGATATAGCAGAAGTAATACAAAAAATTGTATTTTTGCAAAACAATATGTCCTATAAAAAAGAGTTTTTAGTAGTCCAAAATTTTTCAAGATTTTGCACTGCAATTTCTTAGAATTTGTTTCTTACTTTCTAGAGTAGTGATATAGAATAGTAGGTCTTCTCTTGCAATGCTTGAGCGCTAAATCTGATTTCTTGATGGCTCTGAATAAGACACCAATAAAAAATAATTACACCGTTCCTTCCCATGCAACGGCGCCAAAAATTATTGAAAGTAAATATAGTGAGAATTACCGTATAGGTTTGGACTAACGGGTCGTGATCCACGAGGAGGAATGTGATGAAAGATTTTTTGATGTATTATTTAAAAAGTAAAGAACGGTGTTGATGTTTTTTTATGTGATAAGAGAATGGAGAGTAGAGAGATAATTTAAAGAGAAACTTGAAACTTGGGAAAGATTTTGGAGAAAATGATCTTTAAAAGGCTTGATAGTGATAGTGTTTGTTTGTTTTTAATAGAGAGAAATCCGGGCTCACTAATCTTTATCCAACTCTAGATTCTTTTCTTGAAAAGTTCGAGTGCCTCAATGAGATCATAGGCAAAAAGTTTAGCCTTGTGTTTAAAAGAGATCAAGTAAAACACATTAGATGGGTTTTAGAAATTGAACTTCAGTTTTGAAATCTTTCTTTGAATTGAATGTTAGACCATCAAAGCAATAAAACAAGCATGAAATAAAAACAAGTTCTTTTTAATGATAAATTACAAGATTAAGTTCAAAATCCAATCCCATCCTCACGTTCCTTCAAGAACACTCGCAATAAGCAAGGCTTAGTTAAGGCATTCATATGATTCAGTTGGGTCTTTTCATTAATACCGATCAAGAATCAATACTAGAGATGAGAGATTAGTGAGCCCAGAAAGAAGAGATTTAGCTACTCATTAAAAAAGAAAAGATTAAATTGAAATTCAATATACCCGTGAGTTGGAGAAGAAAAGAAGTTCGTCGAATTTTTATTGATGTCACTTCAACTTTAGATTACAATCACTCTTTCTCTCTCTCACTTTGTTTCTGAACGAACTACAGATTAAGAATTGAGATACAACTTCTCATAAACTATGTAACAATGAACCTAAAACCTAAAAATAAAGAAAAATTTTAAACTAGTCTTCGGTCCCTCCTTCAGCAGACTCCCAGCCTTTTGTAGGCAAAAACCTAGAATGGAGAGGTGTGAGGAGATAAGAGGAGCTAACTATTTCTTAATTTGAATCCTCCCCTTATTTCAAACTTGATTTGATGTGGATATTGAATTCTGATCTGTACCTTGTTGGCATGTTGATTGCTGAATATAACTTATCAAATGATAGAATTAGAAACAGTGATCAACGTAAGAGTTGTATCCATTAAGTCTTCTTTCTGGATCATCTTGAATCATTAGATTTGTGTTTCAGTAGCGAAAGTTATGATTTAAATGCTAAAATGTATTTAGTCTGAATCTGAGTCAAAATTACTTTATCTCATCTGTTAATTTTCTCTCTATCTATTTATCTCTTAGATTTTGAATTTGAACTCTGTATTTGACGTTATTCTTGGTTGATCTTTAGCTAACAAAATGAATTTATAAAAATCTAAATTTTACCGATTTTTAATTGGTGTTATCTTTCTGATTTGTGTTGATCTTCAACTGGAATTATCCCTATCCTCCTGAATATTTGTCCTCATCTTTATTTAATATTTAAATTTAATTAAATCAGAATTAAAGTGGCCTTTTGGGCTCAATTTCCTTCCACCTCCATTAGTGATAGGCCTGCACATTATTAAATAAAAATAAGACTTATAAATAGAATTTATTAGATAACAAACATGGTAATGTAACAATATATATGCAATATCTGTGATCGATCACGCCCCCGCACTTATCTTTTGCTCGCCCTCGAGTAAAACATCAAAACTAATCCTAATCAATTATTGGACCACTTTCACCGATTGCACTGAGCGTGTACAACAAGCCGTTAAACTTCTAGGTTACCCTTAGAGGACGAGTTTGTCTCGTGAGAGTTTTCAGTGGATTGCACCCACAAAATCCGTAAAGAAAGGAAAAAAAGTGTTAGTATTTTTGAAAAGTATTTTGAAAAAAAAGAAAATATTTGAAGTATTAATCTAAGAGTTCTAGTAAACTATAAGTAATAGGAAAATTGAACTTTTCATTTCTAAACTTAGTCTCTATTCAAAAATATGTCATCAATCAAAATAAGGAGTCAAATTGTATTTTCATCTAGTCTATTACTTTACCCTAAGTCATATGCACCTTCGTGACCATGAAATTTTGACTAAAAATTCTTTAACTTTAACTCTTATGAATTATTTATTTTTATTTTGGTAGTATTATTCCTTAATTCTATTAGACTTTCTAATCTGCCCATTTAATAAGCCTTTAGTCGGTGACACCCAAACTGGATGGTCTTAGGGCACCAGGTGAGAAAACACCCAAGGACTTAAGGATTCAAGCAAAAAAGGTCACAAAACTAAGTATTTTATTTATAAGATGTACCACTTTTAGGCGTGAATACTTATGCTTTATGAGGCACAAATACCCAGCTTAATTGGAGGATTTTTTTTTGTTATATATATATTTTTTCAAATTTATCTAATCATCTTTTGCATAAATACCAAGGCTTGTTTACGCCAAAGCACCTAACTAATCAATAATTATATTTGTTTATTTTTCATATATATGCATATATGTTTTTCTTTCTTTTTTTAAGGCATAAGAATCTTTGTTTTTTAACCCTAAGTGTGTAAGTGTATAAAGTGTGCATATTTCATCAAGGGAAAGATAAAGACTAAATTACTTTTCTAAATTTTCTTCCTAACCCTAAAAATCAAACAAGTTATCTTATTTTGACTAAGTATACGAAATCTAATTATGATTCTCCTATTCCTTAAAATTGACTTAATTTCTTACAAAAAAATATAAAAATATTGTTCTTTTTTCAAATAATTTTTTTATCTTTTTTATAGTTATTTTAGTCATGATAGAGCCCTTTATATTAGTCATGTTAGAGCCCTCGCCCACACTTATCTCATGCATTATCCTCAATGTATGGCTGCAATGCATGAATGCATGAAATAAAGTTTAAAAAGAGGTGCGTAAAATCTATGTGTGTGTGTAGTATACAAAAATATGTACAACATCATGTTTCTCTTACGCCTAGATCTTTTAGGTCTCATCCCTTAGCTCTCTTCCTATCATTCCAATGGGGTTCTCTTTATAGGGGCATAGTAGGGAGGCCAATCTCTTTGTCATTTTAGCTCTCTTCCTCCCAAGTCTTACCTTCCTTATACTTTTCTTCCTCATATATCTATATCATTATTCAAAAATTAATCACCATCACACTTCTCAGTTGAAACTTTCTCACTATGAATGCCTAAGAATTCTAACTCAGTTCTATACATCTCCTCAAAACTTAGATCAACGCTTCCCCCTGGAGTGTGTAATTAACCAAAATATTCCTAGTCGGTTCATCCAAACACATGAGTTCTTCTTCAAATAGGTTTTCAAAGATTAGGTCAATCGGAGGTTCTTGAATTATATTCTCATGCGATATATTTATTGATTGGCTCTTCGAAAGTGAAGATATTCAAATCAAATTTCCTTTTTTAAAGGGGACTCTAAAATTAGGATCTCCAACATATGTTTTCTCATTAATATAATCGCATTTATTCTTAAATAATTCATTAAGAAACAGAGACTCATTCTCTATACCTTCACTTTCATCATCGCAATTGTTCTCAATGAAGTTTACCTCAAACGTTTGGTCTCTTATCTTACGTGGTTATTTTTCTAGGTTGAAGACATTGGCCTCTTTAGTCATGTCTCCAAAGGTCAACCTTATAGATCCGTTCCTACAATTAATGATCGCATTTACAGTCGCAAGGAACGGACGCCCTAAGATAACAGGAGTTTGAGACCTAGGATTCGATACAGGTTGGTCTCAAGAACAATAAAATCTACTCGGTAGATAAACTCCCTGACTCGGATAAGGACGTCTTTAATTTTTTTCCTTGGGAGCTTTCACTAAAAGATCAGCTAGTTAGATAGTGATTCGAGTTGGACTAAGAATGCCCAACTCGAGTTGTTGATAAACTGAGAAAGGGAGCAAGTTGATACTTGCCCCCAAGCCAAGAAGTGCACGACTAATCTCGGCTTGTCCTATAGTGCAGGCAATGGTGGGACAACTTGAATCCTTATACTTGACAGGGATCGGACCCGACAGTAGCTCACTAATGTTAGTGGCTAAGAAGACTTTTTTCAGTACATTAGTCTTTCTCTTCTTGGTGCACATGTCCTTAAAATTTTTACATAAGATGGGACTTGTTGGATGGCATCAAGAAGTGGCACATTTATCTTCACTTAATTGAAGATCTCAATTATCTTATCTATGTGTGGATTCTGCTTGTTATTTTCAGCCTATTAGGAAATTGTACTATAGGCTTGTGTACCTGACTGGTTGACTTATTTGTTTCAGATTCGTCAGATTTGGAAGGATTGGTACTAGATGAGGTGGATGCTTGTGTGTGGTTATGCTGAAGGGAATTGGAGTTGTGTCGACACTTGATTATCAACTTTCTTTCCCGACCTCAATGTCTGAACAGTATTACATTGATTCAACAATTGATCCTCAGCCAAATGGCTTGTTGAGAATTCCTAGGATTCATTACTGGCTAACTGGGTAAGGTACCCTTCAACCTCTCATTTTGTTGATTGGCTAATTGGCTCATTTGAACCTTTACTGATGGTAGTGAAAAGTGCATTTTTATCATAACATTTACCATCACATTTTCATATTTATTCATTTAATTCTACACATTTATTAATATTTTGTGATTTATTATGTGCAGGCCTCGAAATAATAAAAAGAAAGAATAAAGCTTAAAAAGAGCCCAAAAGCCCACATTTGAAGCCCAAGTGCAAAAGTGCAAATATCAATTGTCAAAGTGCAAATACACAAGGGCTAAAGTTGTAATTATCAAAGAAGAGGGAAGGATAGACTTCTATCCAACCCTAAACACTTGCAGGATGAGGATAAAAGCCAAAGATAAGAGTGCAAAGATAAGAAAATTCGTGGATAAAGATATTGGAGATTTGAAATCTAGATAACTTGATTCCCAAGTTATATCCAAATCCCATGATAAAGAGCCAGGATGCAGCTTCCAGAAGCAAACGCCCAGATGGACGGACCAGGAGAAGCCACGCGCCAAAGCGCGTGGCAATTGCCACCAAAATGCCGCAATTCCACGGCAAATGCCGCATTTCCACCGCAATTCAGATAAGCCAGGGCAATGGCTTTTGTGTACGACTTGTGTTCGGACTCTAACTCCTTCTGCTCCTATAAATACCCCCTGCAGTGCAACCGAGAAGAGCGTCCAGCGCAGTACAGGGCCAAATCTAGGGTTTTAGGTTTTCTTCTTTCTTCTAGTTTAGGTTTTCTTTCCTTTTTTTTTTGTATTTTTTATGTAAGTGAGGGAGATAGCTATGTTGAGAGTGACACCGATGTATGCTTCTCTTCTCTTCGTTTGTTTCAAGCAATAAAGGTAATATTTTTCTTTTGTTAATTGCTTTTACTTTTCTTTTTGTTTTCTTCTCTTTTTCTATTTTTATCTCTGTTGATTTGTGATGAGTATGCAAGTGATTTCTGAAGCACAAGTATAACAAGTCTTAGCGAGTGCCAACGATACTTCATGGAGATGTTCTCCTCCTCAAGGTACGTATCAATTCATACTTGCCAAGGCTTGATGATCTAATGCGAACAGGGGACTGAGATCGATCCTATGGTTTATGCGTTCATGCCTCCAAAGCAAGGTAGAAAGTGTTAAGATTTCATATTTTTCTTCAACCAAACTGAGGTTAGTGTTTCTTCCTTTCTTTTCTTTTCTTTTATTCTTGTAGATTAAATCACAACACTTCTCCCAATTCTTTCTTTTCCGACTCATTGTAAAATACCGTTTTCTTTCTAAACTAACTTTAATTAATATTTTCTTATTTTCCTTTTAATAACTAAAAAAAAGGAATTTTTAGAAATAACTTACAAACGCTTCCATCGCTAGTCCCTCCCTGAGGATCACGACCCGCATAGCCAGTGCTACCGCGGATTAGAATTGAGAACCTTGCACTATTATTTTTAAATCTAAACTTCTTTATTTTGTTGCACAGGTAAAACTCAATCAACAAATTGGTGCCGTTGCCGGGGAGGGACGGTAAGTTATCTCTAAATAAAAAAAAATTAACTAATTCTTTCTTCTTTCTGTCTGCAGGTTTGGAGAACAGAAATACAACAGCATAAGTGGACATATTGCAACTCTGTGCCTCTGCCCTCGAAGGCAGAGCAACAGAGACTACTAGTTTGCCGCGAAAACGCGGCAATAGCCGCGGATCCGCGGCAACAATAGAGAACTACTGATCCATCTTTTTGCAGGTTGCTGAAATTTGCAAATACTGTTTACTGCTTTGTTGATTTTGTTCTGTGATAAACCTGTATACTGCTAATTAAATCAACAGTAAAAAATTTGTTGTTAATGATAAAAATTGATTAGACGTTTGCATATTAGGCACATGTCTTTTCAATTACTTTATTTTACTGTTGAAGAGTGCTGGAGCAAGGTACGTACGCATTGCATGTAGAGTAGGACTCATCTCTTGGTTGATTTTCTACTTTGAGTGAATCTTATCTACTTATCTTGTACACTTGCACTAATTCATCTTAAGGGCATAACCCATTAATAAGATAAGTGGGGATTTCATCACCCTTCCTTAGCCCAAAAATCATATCCCGAGCACTCACTAACCCAAGCCTAACTAAAACTGAGTAGACGTTGGCCCTAGGGACATCTCGGACTCAATAGGAGATTATCCTAAGGGGGAACAGTGCTGGAAGCTGACTCCTGCCAAATCAGTGTCTAGGAAAGGGATTGAGGGCCGAAAGCTCGAAGATTGGTGGTTATTTAATTAAGGAACGTCTTTGACGGAAAACCTCCCACCACTCTTGCCCCGACCTGGCTGATTAACTTGTAGTCAAAGTCTACACCCTACCTCCCGTGGACAGTCTAACCAGTTAGGAGTCGTCTAGGTCTAGGTCTTCCCTAACTTAGGTTAGAATTTTTTTTCTTTTTTGTTTGATTATTTGTTTTTTCTCTTGTTTGTGTTTGTGTGATATGGCATATAATAATTTTTTCAATTTTAATCCATATTACACACCTAACTATTTTTCGGATATTACCAACCCGGCATATCATAATTTTGATCAACCTAGTGTGCCGGAATGGTCTTATCCGAATGACTATAACCCACACCCCCATCTTATAACTATAATTTGCATAATAATTTCAACTCTTCACAGAGTTCATGGGGTTTCATTCCCCCGAGTCTAATTTTCAACCAAATTGTCCTCCATATCCATCTAGTCCACATTCTTTCAATGATTCATACTCAGATCCACCCATTCAGGATAGATTACCATCAATCGAGGAAATGATGAGTATGCATGAGTCCAAGCAACAATTACCATCTATCGCAGACATGATAATGCGTGAGTCCACCAACTCACAACTTCATCATGATTACACTTCCTCTTTTCAAGTCCAATCACAACATGATGCACCTATCGACTATGAAAGGATGCTTGCTGCCATGACTCAGGCTAGATTAGCCCGTGATCATGATATAGATATTATGGTTCAATCTTTACGTTCTCACAGTTCGGCCATTTCTGCTTTCGCTGACCACTCGCTTAGAGCCGACGAACCAAGTTGCTTTGGACAACAAGATTCTATTTCAGTGCCATCAATTGAACTTGCCGAAACTCCAATTCTTGATAATTGGCAAGTTTTTCCTTTCCTGAAATAGAACTTGAGCATGAATATGATCATGATCTTCCACTCGATGATTCAATTTTATTTTCTGATTCAATAATGACTCCAGTGTCTCAACTTGATTTCACTTTTCCTGAGTCAACATTGGATCCTGTTCCAATTCATCATGAAATTGAATCACCCATTTTAGATGATCATATTGAACTTGACCAATTTTACAATCTTGAAAATCCTATGGATAAATTGGCAAGTTCTTTTTATTACATTGAACCCAATGAGATATGTGACCTAGATTCTCAAATCTATGATCAAGTTCAAATTCCTGAATCATTATTGACTCCTGTTCTGTTACCTGAATTAGGTAATATTTTAGAGTCAGTTTTGATTCCCACACCTATCATTCCTGAACTTGAATCACCAACATTGAGTCACATGCCATTGTGGGAAGATGATTGTGGACTTGAGCTTAAACTTATTGATTTGGACCCACTTCCTGAACTTAGCCCGACTCCTGAGCCCTTACTTGATTTGAGCTTCTTCCCTGAGTCGGTATTCGTTCCCGCACCTATAATGTCCAAGTCAATAATTCCATCTTTTCATACTCCATTTTGGGACAAGGAGGTTGACACAATTAACTCTGAAATTTATTATGAAATTTGGAAATTTGATGGGGTGGAAATTCTTAAAAATGATTATACATATATTTTAGTGGGTTATGTAAGGGAAATTTCTGGTGGGTTCCACCACCATTATGTTATCTTGATTGGGTAGCAACGCTTGGCCCAATTAGACCACCACCGGAACCACCACCTTAAGGTAACTTCTGCCTTCCCTTCTTCTGTTTCATTCATATATGCATACATTCATATATTGAGGACAATGCATGAGATAAGTGTGGGGGTGGGCTTTACTAACATACTAACATAGTTAAAAACTAACAAAATTTTGCTAATAAAAAAAAAATTAAAAAAAATGTTATAAAAAGGAAATATTTTGACTTATTTTTTTGAAAGAAATCTAAGTTAGTTTTAAGGATTAGGAAAATCATGATTTGGATTTCTAAAAACTTGGTCAAAATAAATAAATTGTTTAAATTTTAGGTATAGGAGGAGAAATTGAATAAGTAATTAGTCTTGATTTTTTACCTTAATGAAATGTGCATACCTAATGCATATCTAGGATTCTAAGACAAAGACCTTTGTGCCTCATATAAAAAAAAAAAAAAAAAAAGAGGAAAATCACTAATTAAGCTGGATACATGTGCCTCAAGAAGCATAAGTATTCACGCCTAAAGGTGAGTGTAAAAAAAAAATATAATAATAATAAAACCTTAGTTTTGTGGCCTAGTTCATTTGAATTTGAGTCCGCGGGGTGTTTTCTCACCTGGTGCCCTAAAGCCGACGGTTTGGGAGTCACTGACTTTAAGTTCGCTACATGGGTGGATTAGAAAGCCTAAACTAAGAAAAATTACTTATATGTACTAACACATCTAATAATCAATTAGTTAGGTATTAGGGCCTCAAGAAGTCTTGATACTTACACGAAAGAAAATTAGATGATTATACATATCAAAAAAAATATATATATATATAATAATACTTATATAATAAAGAGGCATGAGAGTCCAAGTTAAGGAATTCCTAGTATAATTCATAAGGATGCATATGATTTTTGGTAACGAAAAAGACTATATTAGAAATTCAATTTTAATCCTTACCTAAAATGAATAACAATTCACTTTATTAAGACTAAGTTTAAAGAATGAATAAAAATGATAATCCTAAAACTTATAGACTACTTAGTCTCTTCAAATATAATTCAAATATTTTCTTTTTATGGATTTTGTGGGTGTAATCCGCTGAAAACCCTCACGAGACAACACTCGTCCTCTAGGGTAACCTAGAGGTTTAACGGCTTGTTGCACATGCTAAGTGCAACCGTGATTCCTACGAAAGTGAGTTAGGTTAGATTAATTTTTCTTTTCTTTGTTTTTACTCGAGGACGAGCAAAAAGATAAGTGTGGGGGTGTGATTGGTATTGAAAAGTGCATTTTATCATAACATTTACCATCACATTTTCATATTTATTCATTTAATTCTGCACATTATTAATATTTTGTGATTTATTGTGTGCAGGCCTCGAAATAATAAAAAGAAAGAATTAAAGCTTAAAAAGAGCCCAAAAGCCCACATTTGAAGCCCAAGTGCAAAAGTGCAAATATCAATTGTCAAAGTGCAAATACACAAGGGCTAAAGTTGCAATTATCAAAGAAGAGGGAAGGATAGACTTCTATCCAACCCTAAACACTTGCAGGATGAGGATAAAAGTCAAAGATAAGAGTGCAAAGATAAGGAAATTCGTGGATAAAGATATTGGGAGATTTGAAATCTAGATAACTTGATTCCCAAGTTATATCCAAATCTCATGATAAAGAGCCAGGATGCAGCTTCCAGAAGCAAACGCCCAGATGGACGGACCAGGAGAAGCCACGCGCCAAAGCGCGTGGCAATCTGCCACCAAAATGCCGCAATTCCACGGCAAATGCCGCATTTCCACCGCAATTCAGATAAGCCAGGGCAATGGCTTTTGTGTACGACTTGTGTTCGGACTCTAACTCCTTCTGCTCCTATAATACCCCCTGCAGTGCAACCGAGAAGAGCGTCCAGCGCAGTACAGGGCCAAATCTAGGGTTTAGGTTTTCTTCTTTCTTCTAGTTAGGTTTTCTTTCCTTTCTTTTTTTGTATCTTTTATGTAAGTGAGGGAGATAGCTATGTTGAGAGTGACACCGATGTATGCTTCTCTTCTCTTCGTTTGTTTCAAGCAATAAAGGTAATATTTTTCTTTTGTTAATTGCTTTTACTTTTCTTTTTGTTTTCTTCTCTTTTTCTATTTTTATCTCTGTTGATTTGTGATGAGTATGCAAGTGATTTCTGAAGCACAAGTATAACAAGTCTTAGCGAGTGCCAACGATACTTCATGGAGATGTTCTCCTCCTCAAGGTACGTATCAATTCATACTTGTCAAGGCTTGATGATCTAATGCGAACAGGGGACTGAGATCAATCCTATGGTTTATGCGTTCATGCCTCCAAAGTAAGGTAGAAAGTGTTAAGATTTCATATTTTCTTCAACCAAACTGAGGTTAGTGTTTCTTCCTTTCTTTTCTTTTCTTTTATTCTTGTAGATTAAATCACAACACTTCTCCAATTCTTTCTTTTCCGACTCATTGTAAATACCGTTTTCTTTCTAAATTAACTTTAATTAATATTTTCTTTTTCCTTTTAATAACTAAAAAAAAAAGGGATTTTTAGAAATAACTTACAAACGCTTCCATCGCTAGTCCCTCCCTGAGGATCACGACCCGCATAGCCACTGCTACCGCGGATTAGAATTGAGAACCTTGCACTATTATTTCTAAATCTAAACTTCTTTATTTTGTTGCACAGGTAAAACTCAATCAACATTTACCCTCTGTATTGTTTGCATGAGGGAATCTTAGTTTTCACGTGCCTTTCCATGCTTTTCTCAAAATCAGTCATTCTCCTCTCAAATTGAGAATTCTGAAAGGAAGATTGTGGAGCTTGGTTGAAAAAGTCTTGTTGATAATTTGAAATTTTGGGTGGATGGTTGGAAGAATTGTGATGGTAATTTGAAAAGTTGGGTTGATGATTGGAAGAATTATTGGAATGTTAGAAGTGGTTTGAATGGTTTGACCGTGAGTGGTCATTGTTATTTGGCTCCATGAGAAATTCGGTTGATTTCTCCATCCAGGATTGTACGTTAGTGCATAAAGATTATTATACGATCTTGAGAAGGCCGCATTCATCGGTTCATGAAATTATTGCTGAGCTTGGAATACTGGACACTCTTCAAACACATGATTCATTACTTGACAGTAAGTACAGCCCGGAGTTGGAAATTGGTTTGGGCTGGTTGGTTAACTGGACTTGGTTTTTTAGTTTCTAAATCTTTTAGTCTTCTCGCTAGGTTTGTTATTCTAGCCTCGACAGTTATGGATGATTCAATTGAATGGAACCTCCTTTTGAAGAGATGGAGTTTGAATTCCTAGAGTTTTCATTAGTCGGTTCCCATTAAATAGTTTTTTCATTTAGATTCTCATATAAATCCCATCCTTTACTTTCATCCTTTTGCAAGAATCCCCTTGGCACATAGTTTCTAAGAGGGTCTTGATTGAGAAGTCTAAACCGTTATAGAGAATTTGGCATTGTCGCCATTTCTTTATTTCATGATGAGGACATTGGACAAGGAGGTCTTTGAAGCGTTCAAAGTACCTCCAAAATGGTTCACTAGGTTCTTCCTTGAACTGCATGATGTTCTTCCTAATGAGAGCGATCTTATGAATTGGATAGAATTTCTTCAAGAAGACCTTGATGAAATCATCTCACGATGTGATAGAGCTGACCGTTAAGTTGTAAAGCTATTTCTTGGCTATATCCTTAAGAGCAAATGGAACAAATCTTAACCTAATAACATCATCTATAAGGTGTGAGATTTTCAACATTAAGTATACTTCCTCAAATTCTCTTATGAAGAAATAAGCATCTTTGGACTCTAAGCCATAAAACTTAGGGAGTGTGTTGATGAACTGAGGCTTGAGCTCAAAGTTGTGTTCACCAACCGATAGAAGTTGGATGCAAGATGGAAGTGTGGTTCTAATGGGATAAACCCTATCCTGCGAAGATGTCAGTTGAGTCATAACCGGATCTGGCTTGGATTCTTTCTTGGGTGGTGATGTGTTCTAGTTAACTAGATGTGATTGGGTCTCTCGACACACTTGCATATACAAGCACTACCACAAACAAGTTCACCAATAGTCAACAAGAAAAAAGCAACCAAGTCTAGTCTAAGGTAACCTTGACCTAGACAACTTCTAACTGGTTGATTGTCTACAAGAGGTATAATGCAGACTTTGATCATAAGCTAATCAACCAGGTTAGGGCAAGATTGGTAGGAGGTATCCGTACAAAAGTGACGGGCTTAATTAAGCCAAACGACAAACCTTCCGGGTTTCGCCCCTCAATCCCTGTTCTTTGACACAGATTTGACAGGAGTCAAATTCTAACACCTTCCCCCTCAGGATAATCTCCTAATGGGTTCGAGATGTCCCTAAGGCCAATGTCTATTAGATTTTAAGTTAGGCTTATACTGCGTGTGCTTTGAGATGGTTTGTAGGCTAAAGAAGGGTAATAACTCCCACCTTGTCTGTTTTGGGTTTGCCCTTAAGATTGATTGTGTAAAGTGTGCAGGATATAGAAAGTAACATTCAAAAAGCAAATAATCACTCAATAATGTTTCCTAAGTTATATGCTATGTATACGTACCTTGTCTCCAGCTTTCTTCAACAGTAATTGTAAAAGAAACGTAATTAGACAAATGCCTAGAATGCAAGTCTAAACTTTTTTTTAAGCAATTGGTAATCAATCAGATTACTGTTGGATTAAAAACAGGATATGTAATATCATATATAGCAAAAATAACACAAAAAACTGTATTTTAGCAAAGCAATATATCCTGCAAAAAAGATTTTTAGTAGTCCAAGAATTTTCAAGCTTTTGCGCTGCAATTTCTTGGAATTCTGTTTCCTACTTTTTAGAGTATGGGCACAGAATAGCAAGTCTTCTCCTGCAATGCTTGAGCGCTAAATCTGATTTCTTGATTGCCCTGAAACAAGACACCAAGCTTTAAAAAATAATTACACTGTTCCCTCCCCGACAACGACGCCAAAAATTTATTGCAAGTAAATGCAGTGAGAATTACATGTAGATTTGGGCTAACGGATCGTGATCCATGAGGAGGAATGCGATGAAACTTTTCAATATATTATTTAAAAGCAAAGAATGGTGTTGATATTTCTTTTATGTGAAAAGAGAATAGAGAGTAGAGAGATGATTTAAAGAAAACTTGAAACTTGAGGAAGATTTTGGAGAAAATGATCTTTAAAAGGGTTTGATAGTGATGGTATTTGTTTGTTTTAATAAAGAGAAATCCGAACTCACTAATATTTACCCAACTCTAGATTCTTTTCTTGAAAAGTTCGAGTGCCTCAATGAGATCATAGGCAAAAAGTTTAGCCTTGTATTTAAAAGAGATCAAGTAAAAATACATAAGATGATTTATTTTAGAAATCGAACTTTAGTTTTTAAAATCTTTCTTTGAATTGAATATTAAACCATCAAAGCAATAAAGCAAGCATGGAATTAAAAAGTTTTGTTTAATGATAAATTTCAAGATTAAGTTCAAAATCCAATCCCATCCTCATGTGCCTTCAAGAATACTCCAATAAGCAAGGCTTAGTTTAAGGCATTCATATGATTCAGTTGGGTCTTTTCATTAATACCAATCAAGAATCAATACTAGAGAGGAAAGATTAATGAGCCCAGAAAGAAGAGATTTAGCTACTCATTACTAAAAAAGAAAACATTAAATTGAAATTCAACATACCCCCTGTCGAATTTTTATTGATGTCACTTCAACTTCAAATTACAATCACTCTTTCTCTCTCTCACTTTGTTTCTGAACTGAGCTACAGATTAAGAATTGAGATACAACTTCTCATAAACTATCTAACAATGAACCTAAACCCTAAAAGTAAAGAGAAAATTTTAAACTAGTCTTCGGTCCCTCCTTCAGCAAACTCCCTGCCTTTTATAGGCCAAAACCCAGAGGGGAGAGGAGGAGGAGATAAGGGAGCTGACTATTTCTGGATTTGAATCCTCTCCTTATCTTTCAAACTTGATTTGATGTGGATATTCAATTCTGATTGCAGCTTGTTGGCGTGTTGATTACAAAATATAACTTATCAAATGATATAATTAGAAATAGTGATCAAATTAAGAGTTGTAGCCCTTTAAGTTTTCTTTCTGGATCATCTTGATTCATCAGTTTTGAGTTTCGGTAGCGAAAGTTATGATTCAAATACTAAAATGTATCCAGTTGAATCTGAGTCAAAATTGCTTCATCTCATCCGTTGATCTTCTCTCTATCTTTGGATTTTGAATTTGAACTCTGTATTTGACATTATCCTCGGTTGATTTTTAGCTAACCAAAATGGATTTATAGAAATCTAAATTTTACTAGTTTTCATTTGGTGTTATCTTTTTATTTGCATTGATCTTCAGCTGGAATTATCCCTATCCTCCTGAATATTTGTCTCCATCTTTATTTAAGATTTAAATTTAATTAAATCAGAATTAAAGTGGACTTTAGGCTCAATTTCCTTCCACCTCCAATAGTGATGGGCCTGCACATTATTAAATAAAAATAAGACTTATCAATAGGATTTATTAGATAACAAATATGGTATTGTGACAATATATATGCAATATCTGTGACTGATCAGACTCGCAGCATAGGTTAAACCCTATAATGTAAGAAGCCATTCGAGCTGAAATAGTAAAATTTTAGATAATGGGATAATTTTTCCCATTTCTGATAACCAATGGGTCAGCCCAGTCCACCGATACCTAAGAAATCCGATTTTACCGTGGTATAAATGACAAACAAGAGTTAGTTCAAATACGATTCCCTACAAAGATTCGATTTTGCATTGATTATCGTAAGTTAAATGTTGCCACTGGGAAAGACCATTTTTCTCTTCCATTTATCGACCAAATGCTTGAACGATTAGCGGGCCACGAGTATTACTGTTTCTTGAATGGTTACTCAGGGTATAACCAAATCTCCATAGTCCTGGAGGACCAAGAGAAGAAAATATTCACGTGTCCATTGGAGACCTTTGCGTATCGCCGAATACTTTTCGTTTATGCAACGCCCCCACGATATTTCAACGTTGCATGTTAAGCTTATTCTCCAATATGGTGGAACGTTTCTTAGAGATCTTCATGGACGATTTCTCCATCTATGGAGACTCTTTCGACTTATGTCTCCACCATTTAGAACTTGTGCTCAAACGATGCACCAAAAGAATTTGACGTTAAATTGAGAAAAGTGTCACTTTATGGTACAACATGGGATTGTTCTAGGTCATGAGATCTCTAGGAAAGGGATTGAAGTGGACAAGGTGAAGATAGAGGTCATATCCAAGCTTCTTACACCTAAATGTATGAAAGACATCCATTCCTTCTTAGGACACGTCAGTTTCTACCGTAGGTTCATCAAGGATTTTAGCAAAATGCTAGACCTTTAACTAGTCTTTTAGCTAAAGACGTGCCCTTCTTTGATGATGAATGTCTTAACGCCTAGAAAAAATCAAATGAACTTATCTCTGCATCCATAATTTCTCCTCTGGATTGGTCCAAACCATTCGAGATCATGTGCGATGCTTCTGATTTTACCATAGGCGCTGTCTTAGGACAACATGTTGACAACAAGCAGCATGTGATTTACTATTCAAGTAGGACTTTTAATGATGCCCAATCAAACTATACTACAATTGAGAAGGAATTCTTGAAAATAGTGTTCGCATTGAAAAAATTTCGCCCATACCTACTTGGGATCAAATCACTATATTCACCGACCATTCTGCACTCTGATATCTCATGCAAAAGAAGGATGTCAAGGTCCGACTCATTCATTGGATCCTCCTCCTTCAAGAATTCAATCTCAAAATTTGAGATAAGAAGGGTGTAGAAAATATCGTTGTCGATCACCTCTCACGTATTCCAAATGCTCCGTTCAACGAGTTGCCAATAATGATGATTTTCCCGATGAGCAAGTCTTAGCTACCTTTAAGGAATCATGGTTTGCCGACATAGTAAATTACTTAGTCATAAACCAAACCATATCTCATTGGTCAAAATAAGAAGTATACTGATTCTTTTCTCAAGCTCGGTATTTCTTTTGGGAGAAATTGTATCTCTTCAAATACTGTTCCAATCAAATTATAAGGAGATGTATCCCCGATGAGGAAGTTAGGAGTGTCCTTTCATTTTGTCACGAGCTCGCATGCAGTGGACACTTTAGTCCCCGTAAGACTGCAGAAAAATGCTATAAAGTGAGTTCTACAGGCCCACATTATTTAAAGATGCCTTTGATTTCTACAAGACATGCTCTAGATGCCAAATGGTAGGTAGAATTTTGAGACGTAATATAAACCCCTAAATTCAATTCTTGAAATAGAACTAGAACTTTTTGATGTATGGGGCATTGATTTTATGGGTTTCTTTCCTAGTTCATTTGGCACCAATATATTTTGGTGGCTGTGGATATATCTAAATGAGTAGAAGCCATTCCTAGCAAAATAAATGAACAACAAAGTTGTTGTCAAGTTCTTAAAAGAAAACATCTTCTCACGATTCGGAACTCCACGTGCCATAATTAGTGATAATGGCTCACATTTTTGCAATAGAACTTTTAAACTCTCATGCGAAAATATGTCATAATAAGTTACCATCATCCTCAAACCAATGGGCAGGTAGAAGTCTCAAATAGACAAATAAAACTTATCTTGGAGAAAACTGTGAGTCAAAATCAAAAAGATTGGTCCACTAATTTGGTAGATGTCTTATGGGCATATAGGACCGCTTTCAAAATGATTCTAGGGATGTGCCCATATAGGTTAGTCTTTAGAAAGTCTTGTCACCTTCCTGTTGAGTTAGAGCACCGAGTCTTATGGGTCATTAAGCAACTAAATTTGATCTAGATAAGACTGGTGTACTTTGAAAATTGTAAATTTTCAAACTTGAGGAGTTGAGAAATGAGGCATACGAAAATGTGAAGATTATGAAGAATTTTTCATGACAGTCATATCATGAGAAAAACTTTTATTCCCGGACAAAAAGTATTACTCTACGATTATAGACTTCGTTTTTCCAGGGAAGTTGAAATTATGATGAACAGGACCATTTATTGTTAGGACAGTGTTTTCACATGGAGCAGTAGAGATATGAGACACAAAAAATGGTAATAAATTTAAGGTAAATGGTTAACGTTTAAAACCGTTTTTAGAATCAACTCCGGAGGAAAAAAAAACAGCCATGGGTCTTCTTGACCCAATGTATCGGTAACATCTTGCCATCCCTTTCTTCCTTTACATGCATACATACATACATTCATACATGAGGACAATACATAAAATAAGTGTGGGGGAGGGTTCACAAACATGCTAACATAAGTAAGTTTACTTACAAAAAAAATTAAAATTTTTTTCTTTTAAAAACTTTTTTAAAAAGAAAATAATACTTTTGATTTATTATTGAAAAAATTAAGTTAATTTTAAGGAATGGGAAATCATAATTAGGATTTCTTAACACTTAGTCAAAATAAGATTATTTTTTTGATTTTTAGGTTTAGGAGGAAAAATTGAAAAAGTAATTTAATCTTAATATTTTTACCTTGATGAAATATGCATGCTTTATACACTTACACATTTAGAATTCAAAACAAAAACTCTGTGTCTTACAAAAAATATATATAAATTAAAAAAAACCTAATTATTGATTAGTTAGGTACTTTGGCCTAA
Source organism: Agave tequilana (assembly GCA_038442645.1). Lineage (NCBI taxonomy): Eukaryota > Viridiplantae > Streptophyta > Magnoliopsida > Asparagales > Asparagaceae > Agave > Agave tequilana. The sequence continues at coordinate 42,527 of JAVJIF010027698.1, read as the reverse complement.
GAAAGCTTGGTATTTACGTGAAAGGTAATTAGGTTAGTTTTAAAAAAAAGAGAGAGAAAAAATATAAATATAAATATATATTAACACATCTAATAATCAATTAGTTAGGTATTAGGGCCTCAAGAAGCCTTAGTACTTACACAAAAGAAAATTAGATGAGTTATACATATTTCAAAAAAAAGTTCTTAAAGGGCAACGAAGTAGTAGTACTTCAAACTTCTGATATATATATATATATATATATATATATATATATATATATATATATATATATATATATATATATATATATATATATATATATATATATATATATATATATATATAGAGGTCTTCGTGTGACCGTGAGAAAACCATATAGGGGCGATCATGTGGATGATCCAAACCGTTCATCTTGATCTATATACTTTATTTAGGGTACCAATAAAAAATCACGTGAGTTTAAGTTTTTTTACCCATGCAACAAGTGGTTACAAAACATACGTTTATTCGCCGTAGAATAAACATGTCACTTGATGCATGGTAAAAAGACTTGGAATCGCGTGAATTTTTATTAGTAGTCTAATTAGAGTGTGTAGATCAAGATGAATGGTTCGGATCATCCATAAAATCTCTCTTATATGGTTTTCTCACGAAGCTTATTTTGAGAAAGTTTCTCATTTGAAAATTTTCCTCTACATATATATATATATATATATATATATATATATATATATATATATATATATATATATATATATATATATATATATATATATATATGGGGTTACTGTACCTCAGCCTGCAGGCTGAGATAGTTTCTCAGCCGGCGGGACGTGGCTGAATATATGCCACACATCGGCCGCAGTGTGGTGGCGCCAAAAAATTCAAAAAAATCCCGCCTAAACAATCGTGAAACAAATTGACCAAAATACCCTTTTTTAATTCTAAACTGGAATAAAGTCATGAACAAACAAAATTTCAGTTGAATATATATACAGTTATAAAATTCGTAATTTTAATACATCGAAAAATATAATTAAAAAAAATTGGATCAATATAATGTAAAATAAGCAGAAGCATGAAGACGATGAATCTGCTTATGATGGGGATAATGACGAGGATTAGGATTTTCTGATCTTCTGATATTCAATTATATTTTGTCTTCTTTTAAAAACTTTTAATTCTATTTTTTGTAAGGTCTCTTTCTCACTATATTAACTTATAAGCTCTTTTAATTACATATCCAAACTGCGACTGCTGCTCTTAAACACTGCGACCATAGTCGCAATCCTACTACGGATGCAATTTATGGTCGCAGTTACTTAATCATTTATCAGTTCCCAATGCGACTATGGTCGCAATAATGTACTGTTTTGGAGTTCAAAGTAATTTAAAGTTATAGTGTATTAACTTTTAAACTGTTTTGGATAACTGAACAGTCACCTAGGAAGTATACACAATTTTTGGGAAAAGGTAGAAAATAAGTTTTGGAGATATTCACGTGGTTTGAGAGCTTAAACCCTTTGGAATTCCGGGATTAAAAATATATAAAGGGTCATCAGCAAAGGATTACAAACATACTAAATTATTTTGCTCAAACTCATTACTCTCACTGTTCGGTCAATAGACTCAAAAAAATGTCTTCTCCACCATCTTCACCTGAAAGAAGCCAATCATCTAATGATGATTGGATGTATAGTTCTGAAGACATGCCTCGCTACGGGTCAGAGGATGAGCTTGATACAGACGACCCGTTCTGGGAGTTCATTGATGAACCAAAATACAAACATGAAGAGGAAGAAAGCGAAGAGGAGAATGTCGCTGAAGAGGAGGAAGAGACGGAAAGCGATACAGAAGACGAAAGCATGACTCTTGACGACGAATCTGATTACGATGGTGATGACGAGGATTAGAAGTTTAAAAAATTGTATTTTGTATTTTTTTAAATATATATAAATCTGTTTTCTAAAGTTAATTGTGTGAATTACATTTTTTACTACTATGTCTTGGTTGAAATGCTGTACAATTGTTACAAATCTTCATTTTAAATATTTTACGCTAAACGAATATACTGCGACCATGGACGCAGTTAATAATTATATTACTTCACCCGTATAAATTTTTAAATGAAAGGTTGCGACTTTGGTCGCAGTTGCAGGACGCAGATTTAATAAATAAACTGCGACCTTGGTCGCAGATGCTGGTCTTTAGTCTTAATCAACAACAACACTGCTACCTTGGTCGCAGTTGCTAACCGTAGTCTTAATAAAATACAAAGCGACCTTGGTCGCAGTTGCTGGTTTTTGGACTTAATAAAATACACTGCGACCTTGGTCGCAAATCGCTGGTCTTTATTTTTAATCAACAACAACACTGCGACCTTGGTCGCAGTTGCTGGCCGCAGTCTTAAAAAATAATCTGCGACCTTGGTCGCAGCTGCTGGTCTTTAGTCTTAATCAACAACAACACTGCGACGAGGTGACACGTCACCGCAGAAGTTGCTTAGTCGCAGTCTTTGGTCGAAGTGTCAACCCTGGTCGCAGTTGTTTCTGTTTGCAATGTAGTCTTATGCGACCTTGGTCGCAGTGTCATCTCTGGTCCAAGTTGTTTTGTTTGCAATGCATGACTGCGACCAACGTCGTAGTTTATTAAAAAACAAATATGATTTTTATTTATGTCCAGGCATTTATCTCCAGGAATGTGAAAATGATACAAAAACGCTCTCTTATACAATAAGATTGAGTGTTACAATACAGCAGTACAAAGAAGACTAAACATCAAAAGACGCTCTCTTATACAATAAGATTGAGTGTTACAATACAGCAGTACAAAGAAGACTAAACATCAAAAGAGCCCTTGTTGACTAAGAGCAGTGGTGTTATTGAGGTCTGGTGGCAGCAGAATCCTTCGATTCCACCTGACCCTCCAAAGTGGCGGGATACGATCCTCGTTGATGAACATCTCTTCCACCAGAAGGTTATCCAGTGAGCATGGAATTTCCTCGATGTCACTTCTGGGGTAAGAGAGGGAGAGTGAGACCTCACAAGGTATGCTACCCACCACTATATCCACCACATCCCCCGCCGCCATACCCACTCTGACTATCCCGTACCAGCAAGCTTGACTGGTGCATCAAGTCCGAGGAGATCTTGGTGAGGGTTAAGTCCTCGTCAGGGATCATGACTTCTTCCCTTGTGAACGACGAGGACCATGACTTCTTCCCTTGTGGACGATGAGGTCTATGACTTCTTCCCTTGTGGACGAACATCGATCAAGTTCGTCCATAGGGTCATCTTCATCCATGGAGGCAGGCCCCTGTTAGAGACTCTGAAGAAGGCGAAAATTCTCAGAGCAATTGCTCTCGAAAGAAAACAGTCTAATTATGGGCTGTTAAAGGGAGAGGGTGAGCCCTATTTATAGGCAGCCCATAATAACCATAATTAATGGTTCATTAATCAGAACCGTCGGCTTTAATGGTCTCCAACCGCCAACGCCGGTTGGCATTAAAAGACATTAACGCCTAAACCCAATGAAGAGCCGACGCGTAGACAACGTAGACTTGACGTTTAAAGATCTCATAAAATCTTCATGACAGGCCGCGTCTGTCGGAGTGACTCCAAGTCGCGTCCCCTCAGCAAACTTTTAATTTTTCATTTAGATTCAAAAAAATGACTTAATCAAAAACAACACTTAATAAAACAACACTGCAACCTGGTCGCTATGCATGTTAATATAAAGGAAACACTACTTAACGTACTGCGACCTAAGTCGCAGTCCATGTAATGCAACCCTAGATTGCAGTTGCTGGCCATCTTTATCAATAACAAAACTGCGACCTTGGTCGCAATTAACCATGTACACTGCGACCAAAAGTCTCTGACTAAGGTCGCAGTTTAAATGTACACAGCGTCCAAAGTCTCTGACTAAGGTCACAGTTTAAATTAAACTATAAAGTAGAATTTTATCGCAGGCTGAAAAAATTGATCTGAAAAGATTTTATATTTTCAGAAAAAATTTTATCGCAGACTGAAAAGTAGAAACTAGATCTTTCAAAAAAGAGGTAAGGAAATAGGGCGAAAAGTAATTTATATAAAATAACCTAAATATTATAAAGAGCGGCAAAAAAGGGGGAAAAATAATAATAAACAATAAGGAAAGTTATCGAAAAGGGGGTATTTGGTAATTTAACTTCTTCCTAAAAGCGGGTCGCAAGTCAGTGAGGTAACAAATTGAGCCACGTCACCGCAGGCTGACAAAGTACTCTCAGCCCGCAGGCTGATATACATTTTTCTCTCTCTCTCTCTCTCTCTCTCTATATATATATATATATATATATATATATATACACACACACACACACACAAGGCATAAGAGTTGAAGTTGAAGAATCCCAAGCTAAAAATTCACAGTCATAAAGATGCACATGACTTAGGGTAAAATAATAGACTAAGTGAGAAATTTAGTTTTAATCCTAACCTAAATTGATAATAAATATTTGCATCAAGATTAAGTATGGGAATGAATTATTTAATAAACCTAAGACTTATAGATTACTTGATTTTCTCAAAAAATTATTTCAAATATTCTTCTCTTTCAAAAATAATTTTCAAAAATACTAACATTTAGTTTTCTTTCTTTAAGAATTTTGTGGGTGTAATTCACTGAAAATCCTCACTAGACAACACTCATCCTCTAAGGATAACTTAGAGGTTTAACAGCTTGTTGCACACGCTAAGTGCAATCATGATTCCTACGAAAGTGAGATTATGATAGTTAGATTAGTTTTTTTATTATTATTATTTACTTTTACTCGAGGACGAGCAGAAAGATAAGTGTGGGGACGTGATTGATCAACAATAATGCATATTTTTATTCACATTTTCATGCTTAATTTTATAAAATATTACTATTTAATTAATTTATTATTTAGTAATGTTCAGCCTCCATAATTTAAGAGAAAGCCCAAAAGAAGCCCAAAACCCAAAATCATCATGAAAATAAAGATAAAGGAAGCATCTTTTCTATCTTATTTAAATTTGGCTTTTAAACAAATTTAATTTAAAATCTAGAGGAGGAAAAGGATAAAACAAAATGAGTCCTCATCACAATTAAAGATAGAGGTGGACTTCTATTTAAACCTAGTTGTTTGCACCACGAGATGAAGATAAAGGGGAGAAAATTTGAATTTAACTCGGATATAGAGATAACTTGATCTCCAAGTTATCTAGGAGATTAACATATTTCAAAATTCAGAGATTAACTGAAGATTCTGAGGATAGATCACCAGATGGATGGACCAGAGGAAGCCATATACCAAAATGCGTGGCCAGACTCCACAACTTTGCTGCGAAAACGCGATAAAAGTCGCGTTTCTGCAGCTATCTGGTGTCGGTTGGTGCAGCGTTTTGGTGGAGGAGTTCTACTGGAACTCTACCTCTCAAAACTCCTATAAATACCCCCTGAAGAGCAATAGAACAGAAGCATCTCAGAGATTGAGCATAGGATTATTTGTTTAGCCATTTATTTCTAAATTTTCATTATATTATTTAGCTTTTAATTTGAAAAAGAAGATTTTTGAAGAAGGACTTTGTAATTGGCCAGTGACATAAAAGGTTCATTTTTCTTTTCATCTCTCTTGTTCTTTAATTTTGTTGTTATTACTTTAGTTTGTTTATCTTCTTTTCTTTTTGATGTAAATTTTCCTTCTCCATTATATATCTTGTTAAAAATAAAAATATAATTAACTAATTTATCTTGTAGTTTGCTAATATCTCGATCAACTTAAGTTTAGTCTAAAAGATGAACTGATTGAACTCTATGTTTTGTTTGAAACCCTAGGATTAAATTAATGTTCTTGAAGATGAATAATTAGTTAAGTTAAACTAATTTAGGATTGCACTTTTTAATGGTTACTCTTAGTTCATGTTTATATACTTTGACAGCATCATGTTAGGTTTAAAAGACTTTCTTATGCTATGCTTAGAAACTAAGATGAACTAAAGTTTAATTTTATTTAGTGTACTCTAATTATGGTTACATTATTTTTTACTCATCTTATTTGATTCTCAATCAAAATCCTAGGGTAGATCTTTATAGATTCAACATGATGTTCTCCCTTCTTAGACTAATACTTAGTTATGGAAGAGAATTAGTGGACTATATTTTTTTTGCTTAATTAAATCCCTTTCTTATCATTAACATCTCTTTTTTCAAGCTATCTGTGTAGAGAAATTGTTCCGAAAAGCTTCCATCGCATTCTTCTCTGTGGATCAACCCATCTAGCCTTTGCTACGCGGTTAAATTGAGAAGAGACTAAGAACTTTCTGACTTAACTTTCCTTTTTACTTTCAAATTATTTTCTTTTCTCAATCAAAACGCGTTTCCACGATAAAGTTATGGAGTCTGGCAACATACTTTGGTGCGTGGCTTCCTCTGGTCCGTCCATCTGGTGACCTATCCTCAGAATCTTCAGTTAATCTCTGAATTTTAAAATATATCAATCTCAGATAACTTGGAGATCAAATTATCTCTAAATCCGAGTTAAATTCAGATTTTTCCCCCTTATCTTCATCTTGTAGTGCAAACAACCAGATTTAAATAGAAGTCCACCTCTATCTTTAATTGGGATGAGAATTCATCTTGTTCTATCTTTTTTCTCCTCTAGATTTTAAATTAAATTAATTTAAAACTCAAATTTAAATAGGATAGAAAAGATGCTTCCTTTATTTTCCCAATTAATCTTTATTTTCATGATGATTTTGGGCATTTGGGCTTCTTTTGGGCTTTCTCTTGGATTATGGAGGCCTGCACATTATTAAATAATAATGAATTAAATAGTAATATTTTATAAAAATTAAGCATGAAAATGTGAATAAAAATATTCATTATTGATGACCAATCAGTAGCTACCACGAAACCCATAAGGATGCAAGGCCTAAGACCAATTGGGTAGCCATCCTGGGAGTGGGCAAAAACCCAGAGTCGGTACAAGGGTACCTTCATGAGATGTTAGTACCACACGAGCATGCATATAAATGTGATAATATCTAGGTTACCGTAGAGTAGTGAAGCCCGGATGAGGAGTAGAGAGCCCGGAGGCTGTGTGTAAGCTCATAAGGGCTGAAGTAAGCCCGGAGTTTAAGCGCACTCTCGGTAGCTACCACGAAACCCACAAGGGTGCAAAGCCTAGACCAATTGGGTAGCCATCCCGGGAATTGGCAGAGGCTCCGAAGGCTATACATGGGTACCTGCATGGTTTGTACCAACACGTGAACAATTATCATATTGTTTTTACTATTACAAGCATTCGAACACAGAATATAACACATGATATCGGTACACGTATACAACTCGGTACAAATACACAGGACCACCTACACAAACCTATCACAAACCCAAATACAATACAAGCGCGACAATGTGAGAAAAAACACTCGCCTAAAACACAAACCCGAAAACTTTGCGCGCCCGAGCTCCCGAGCGATGAAATACCCGAAGCGAGAGAAGGAGAGGAGAGTTTGGTCCCTTGGTGGCTGCCGGCCCTAGGGATGTGCACCACCCCTAGGGAGGTCATGCGGGGTGGTCGGCCTAGGGAAGAGAGAAGAGGGAGAATAGAAGAGGGTGGTGATGGTATTGGTGTTTGTAGTTGGTGGTGTTGGAGGAGTTGGATTTTGAGGAAGGAATGAAAAGGAGGTTAAAAGGGGTGAAGATGATGGTGATGTTGGAGGTTGAAATAGGTATGATGGAGGTGGTGTTGTGATGGTGAGAGTGGAGATGGTAGTGATGGAGAAGAATAAAAGAGTGGTGGTGAAGATGGAGGATTTGTAGTGGTGGTGGTGATGTTTTGAAGATGATGAAGTTATCGTCAGAATAGTCGCCAGAATGGTCGTTGAAGATTTCACTAGAGTAAAGGGGTCCGGCCCTAAACTTAGGGTGGTGGCTGACTTCGGTAAACATGGAGTGGAGGATGTTTTGTGGAGAGATTTGGTGGTGGTGGATGGTTAAAGGAGATGGAAATTGAGAAAGATTAGTATGGTGGAATTTTGGTGATTGTGGTGAAGTAGGGGAGATGGAGGAGGAATAAGATGATTGTAAGGTGTTGTAGGTGGTGGTGGTGTTGTTGTAGTGGGGATGGAGGAGGAATAGGGGTGATAGAGTTTTGATAAAGAAATGAAAAGGGAAGGAGAAGGAAAGGAGTTGGTTTTGAAGTTGGAGTTAAAGGAGAAGGGAAATGAGTTTGGGATGAGAACTTTTATGAAATGGTGATAGTAGAGGGAGTTATGGCCGACGAAAGTGAGAGAGGGTGATGAGTGAGTTGAGATATTTTGAAGGAGATATTTTGGTGGAAGGGTGTAGAATGTAGTAGAAGTGTTTAGAAGTTGTTGGAAGGAAAAGGAAGGAAGAAAAAAAGGAAAAGGAAAATAAAAGAGAAAAAGGAAAAAAGAATTGGAAGAAAAAGAAGAAATAATTTGAATGGTGGAATCCCCGAGTTTAGTAACGGATGCGGAAAATTTTCGGAAAAATACCGAAAATGCCCGAAAATCAAGTATCTCAGAAAGCTCCCCAAAAAATCTTAAAAATCAAGAATATTATATTGAGAATCATGGTGAAATCAGATTCAAGAAATTTAATCTTTTTTCAAATTAAAAAAATCCTAAAATCTATCATCGATGATGGTCGACACTGAATCTGACCGGATTTTGATAAATTCAAAAATACCCAAAAATGCATTAAGATAGTAAATATTATTCTAAGAAAAAATATTAAAGGGGCTTCAAAAATTTGACTCGGTTTGTAATTTAAAAATTGGAGAAGCAATTAGCGGTACCAATCAATTCCGATTTGGAGATTTATTAAAATAATTCAGAAAAATTCTAAAAAACCATGAAAATTCTAAAATATTAGAAAATAATATTTGAAACTAAAATCGGTCAAATTTAATTACCAAAAAGATTAAATTGAGCTATACACTAAGATTCGGTCTCCGGTTCAGACTCGGGCTGAGCCGAGTCCACGTCTCCGACTTCAATGCAAAATGATCGCATAAATAATCATAAAACAAAAACAATTGCGGAGAGTAAATAAAAATAATATGATAAAAAAATCTGAATACGTATCTAAGTACGTATTTTGAGAACGGGCTGTTACATTCTACCTATCTTACAAAAATTTCATCCTCGAAATTTCGATAAGGGGAAAATGAACACAGGAAAGGATAGGGACGAGATTATACCAAATAAGATATGAATAACTAAGGGTAATGCTCATAATCGATTGACCAATAACTCTGGACCTAGACATCTCCTGCACTTCCTGCCGTATAATTCTTCAGACGATGCCATATCAATACAGATCTGATAATTGTTAATAAGAGAATTATGTTAGAAGAAGATAACTAAGATTCTGAATAGTCCAAATTGATTACTAGATCTTTCTAAGAATGATAAGATAAGCTGAATGTGAGAAAAGTTCCTAAACTTCTCTGAAGACTTAATAAAATTGCGATCTGAATCTTGTGTCTCTGCCCGTCACAATATAACTGAAATACCGTGTAGCTGAACTATCTCTCACATATAATTATCTGCCAGAACTTCTGTAGATTGACTCACTCTTAATAATAGATTATGATATCATAGGTAAAAAAACCCGATAACTGATTGCAGATACATAAATAAAGAACAACTGATAATAATAAGTTTGAATATTGGGCATCAATTACTCTGAGAAACATAACTAAGAATTAATAATAAATGCCTTCTGAATGATAATCTGACTGTAAACTAAATATCTAGTAAATACCAAAATTTTGCAATGTTGGCCGAATAGATTGTCGAAAAAATTATGACTAGCTTGTTCAGACACGCAAGAAAATCCGGTTCATTAAATCCATGAAAACAAGTCAGGTGGGGGAAATCTGGAGAACAAGGTTAGAGTGCTAAGCTCTGTCGAAACTAGCCACGAGTAAACTAATCTCAAGAGGGGCCTTTGCGTAACATAACATCAGGCGCTAATCACCAGGGTGTGGGGGAGCTAATATTCTGCGAGGCTCGCACTAGGTGGAGCTTATGCGGCGAAGTCAGCGCGTAACACATCACTAATTGCTAAGCGTCAGGGCAAAACCCACTCCTGGTTGAGCACGCCTGGCTAGAAAACGACTCTCGATTAGCAATGCTAGTGGGTCCGTGGCTCATCAAATCCATAAAGTGATATGGCTCCGAAGGACATGATCAGGAATTTACAATAATCGAAATGAGTCTGGAATGTTATCTTCTGATGCCAACCTTACGGCAAATCAATTCTGAAAATAGCTGAACTCTGCAAAGTTGATGAAAGAGACTGTGTTCGCCACTTGAATATTATAAATAAGACTAACGTAGCTCTGAATGACGGAAATATTGAATCTGGACATTTGTTTCATACTGACGCTCTTCGCGTAGTGGCACAATGTGTCTAATTACATACATTATGACTGCCCTACTTTTTATACGGATCCTCACTTTATTGAAATCACCTAGAGGGGCGTGAATAGGTGACTAGCTAATCTAATTGTGACTTAATGCGGAATAAAAACTATTTATGCAAACTAAAAATTCTTTTGCTAAACACACAAGGTTTAACCTAAGAGTGTAGTCAACTTCCCCGTGAAGGGCTCTGGACTATCTCCTCAAGATTCCTCTAGATAAGAGTTGAGGTGCCGATTTGGCTCTCTGGTTGAATACAAGTGTAAGCAAACAAACCCCAAGTATATAACAATATGGCACAAGTATATATCAAGCATATAGAGATGAAAGCAATATAAGCAAGCAATATATAAACACAAGTGAGAGATAGAGAGAGCAATCACAGTCACGGGCGATTTATTTCGAGGTTCGAGCACACTTGCTCTACGTCCCCGCCTTCAACACTATGAAGGATTTCCACTAAAAACGATCCCACCGGATCACTCGGTGCCGCAACACCTACAAGGAGTTCACACTAGAACTCTTGGACTCACTAGTCCCCTCACTTGCTCCCGCAAGAACAAACACACCGCAAGCACACTAGCTTGCCGAGGCCGCACCTCTATACCGAGTTCTCACTAGAACCCGAAACAACGCGAACCCACAAGTCCGCCTCCTCAAATACAAAGAATGAAGTCTTTGGTGATCACAACACTTTGATCACCTAAAAATAATCTCACAACAATTCTCCTATAGGATGGATTTTGGCAATGGAAAACTCAAGTGTGTGTGAGAAAAACTTGATTGATTTGGTGGTGAAAAACTCAAAGAATCACTTTTGAAAACATCTCTGATAAACTCTCATTTTGAATGGAAGTATTTGGCTCTAAAACCAAGTGGAGATAAACATCTAGAAGTATAGGAAAAACTATCTCAAAAACCCACTTGAAATCTTGTCTAAAACAGTTCAAGGGAGCCCCAATTTATAGGCTCCAAAAATCTGCCCGTTGGAAGCCAACTTAGCAGCTCTGGTTGTTGATGGTCGACCGCCCGGTCGACCGCCAACGATCGGATTTCCGACCATTGGGAAGGTCGGTCGACCGGCCGGTCGACCGCCAACTGGGCAATGGCCTAGCGGTCGACCGCTCGGTCGATCGGGCCATTTCCAGAGAGCTCTTGCGGTCGACCGTTCGGTCGACCGGCCCTAGTCGTGCACGTTTTGTGCACGTTGGTCGATCGCCCGGTCGACCGACCCCTGGCTCGGTCGACCGTGCGCGTCGATCGGCAGAAGGCCAAAAACAGTATTTTGGGGATTTAAAAACTTGTTATTTTTCCTTCAATAAAATCCCATAAATTCTCTAAAAATCTATAAAATAATTTCAGTATTATACTTTGATATACAAACATGTTTGAGTAAAAACCAAATCATGTTATAAACATTTTGAACTATTTTTGTGACTTAGAAATTTTGGCTTAAAACAAAATCCGTATTTTTCAAATTGATTTTTTCAAAACTTCTCCAAATACAAAAACAAGATATATTAAACACTTTTAAAGCTTAGTGTGTATGGATATAATCCACTACACATATATGATGAAATATCTATATTTTTGACATTTAGCTCTAAAATGATTTTGGTTAAAACATATGTATATATGAAATTTTAAAAATCAAAACGGTATTTTCCAAAATGAAAACTCTTTTATAAAAACTCATCTAAATCTTGTGTGTGAGTGTATATGATACTTGAGCAATCTACCAACTAATCTATCCTTTACATTTTATCTAAAAATAAAATCTTACTAAAAATAAACATAGACACAAGTCTTCTCTTGAAAATCTTCTTCTCCTTCTTGACTTGGTCCAAACCATGATCCAATGAGCTAGACTCTTTTTGAGTACTTGATGTGATCTTGATGCACAAGCTCTTGAATCAACACATTCTAGATCCAAAACTCGACTTTAAATCCTTTGATGAAGCTAAACATCTACTAAGATCTTGATCACATATCTGAGACTAATTAAACACAATATCATTAGTACTATAACTATATGCAAAATTTTTCTCTCCCTTTTTTTACCCCTTTGTTGATGATTGACAAAAAGGGGGAGAAAGATTTTGAGTTTATATATGTATATTTGAGTGTTTGCATATATTGAGTTTATGCATCTTGTGTTTTACAAAATGAGAAAATGACTTTGAAAGTTTAAACAAAAGGGGGGAGAAGGTTTTTGGGAAAAGAACTTTTAGTTTATGCATGTTTCTCTCACCTTATTTATGCATATACATTTGTTTAGTTTCATGTACTTCATTGAATATCCTATTTGTTTATTGCTATGCATGAGTTAAGGGGGAGCTTCTATGAAGCTTAACTTTAATCCATGCATATATAACTCCATGAGTTTTATCATCATCAAAACTAGAGTGATGGGCCTTTGGGCCAACAATAGTTTTGATGATGACAAAACTCATGGAGTTATATATGCATGGATTAAAGTTAAGCTTCATAGAAGCTCCCCCTTAACTCATGCATAGCAATAAACAAATAAGATATTCAATGAAGTACATGAAACTAAACAAATGTATACGCATAAATAAGATGAGAGAAACATGCATAAACCAAAAGTTCTTTTCCCAGAAACCTTCTCCCCCTTTTTGTTTAAACTTTCAAAGTCATTTTCTCATTTTGTAAAACACAAGATGTATAAACTCAATATATGCAAACACTCAAATATGCATATATAAACTCAAAATCTTTCTCTCCCTTTTTGTCAATCATCAACAAAGGGGTAAAAAAATAAACCAACAATAAGGATGTATATGCGATATACATTCATGAAGAGGAAGACGCTAAGTTAGCTTCCCTGTATACACACATTACATGAAGAAGAGATGACAAGCCCTAACTCACATAACGCATAATATACAATGCATAAGTGGAGATGTTAAGCTCCCCCTACACACGGTATCACATAAAGAAGAGATGTAAACCTCCTCAATATAAGATACACTCAACATGAATCTATATATAGAAGAGATGTTAAGGTCCCCTTGCATATAGACAAAACATATCAAAACATTTTTAAACACAAATTTTAATAATACCTAAACAAATTTATAGATACCATACAAAATTTTAAGATACCAATTGTAAATAAACAATACAAATTTTGAATTTTTCTTAAAACAACAAATCAATTTGAGATATCACAAGATTTTGATACCATATGAAATAAGAAAATTTGTGATACCCATTAAAATTGAAACTTTTGTATATTTTGATATTAATGAAAGAAAATATTTTATATTTTGATATTAATTAAAATATATGGTAAATTTTGATACCAAATAGGTAAAACACATTGATACCAATTGAAATTTAAACCCAATTGGAAATTGAAACATATTGATACCAATTGAAGTATATAGTAAATTTTGATATCAACAAAATACTAATTGAAAATAATGCATAAGTTTATTAAAATACCAATTTAGATACCAATTGAAATTAAGATACAAGACAAGCTTAGCATAAACATAATTTGTGCTTTAAACAAGTAAGATTATAATAAATCAAGCACAATCATATATATGTAAGAAAATGTAAATACCAATAGAAATTGATATTATTTGAAAATTTGAAGCATACATATATAAGAAAACATATGAGCATACAAAATAAATATCAATTGTGATACCAATTGAAAACACAATGAGGATCAAGTGTATAGCTCATAAATAACCACCCTATACATGCACATGATAAAAGGTTTTCAATAAGGCATATAAGGCATGGTCGCCCATCCGTCCGCCCTTAAAGGGTAGAAGTTTTCAAAAATAGATTTGAAAATATTTATAGATTGAAAACACTACCAAATGAGAAAAACATAACTAGTTAAAGTAATTTTTAAAGAACTAGTTAAAGATCCTTCAAACATGAAAGCAAATCATATATATCTCATGAAGCATAGCAATACACAAGAGTTGACACTCAAAATCTATAAGGCTCATAAAAGTGCTCATGAAACAAAGTCATGAATAAATAAAGAAATAGTGTGAGTGTACACTTCATGTGAATAGCATATTCATGAAAATAGTCAATAAGGCTCAAAATAAACATAAATATCATTTTATCAAAAACATGAAAAACATGAAAATTTATTTTCATTAAAAATAAAACTTCAAGGCATATGTATGATTTATCCAAGGCTAACAATATGCATACATATCCCAAACATAAAAAGAGTCCATAATAATATTTGCATGAAGGCAAGTAACTCAAGGGTATACATGTATATTTATTAGTTTTGGACAAAAATTACATATACATGAAGCAAAAACAAAAAAAAAGGCAAAACAAGTGTAAATGAGTGAATCATCAAAACTAGGCTATACATGTGTATATAATGAGTACAAATGAGTAATGAAGTGTAAACATATATGAATCAAATGTGTTCACTACTTGTACAAGTATATATCCAAGTTTTGATAAAAAAATACATCTAAACAAGTATTTACCACATGAAATACATAACATGAACATGTTAAAAATTATCAATGTAAAAGCATGTAAATAAAATAGGAGTTTAGAGATAGTTTCAAATCAAAGAACTATACTCTAAGTCCCAAAAACATGGTGGCCTTCCACCAAACCTTCTTTGATAACGGTGCATCAATATGTGTGTCCATCTAATCCATGTGCATCCACCACCAAAGCGCCAAACCTCTCACGTCATGTGAGAGCCCACACCTACATCAAACATAAGAGGTGGGGACTTTGGTACCCATTTTCTTTTGGGTCCATGGGGGTTAGTCTTATTTGGAACCCAAACATTCTTATTAGCAAAATTATAGAATTTACTCTATCATAACAAAATTTTGCCAATTGGCATTTGCGGCCGCAATGTGTACACTTGTACAATCTAGCATGCATATGTGTATGAGTGTGATTATGACGTGCGAAGTGTGCATATGCATGTTGTGGGTGATGTGCATGAATATGTGGAGCTTGTCTCTTTTGAAATAAGGTTTCCAATCTATTTATGTTTAAATGCACAATTACTCAAAGTTGAGCTCAAACAATCTATTCTATTTTCAAAAATTTAATCTCATTTTTATCAATGGTTGCATGAAAAGCATGATGAGAATGAGAATCAACATTCTTTTTCTTTTTAGAAACATTTTTTTCTTTTGAAATAACTTTTCTTTTCAAAGAGTTGTTTTCATTCAAAGCAACTTCTTTTTCCTTTTCCACCAAAATAATTTTATTTTTCAAAGAAGTATTTCCTTCACAAAGATCATTTAATTTAGAAGACAAGAAAATATTCTCATTTTTCAAAAATTCGTTTTCTTTATAAATGCATTCCAATTTATTTTTAAAAGAGTCTTTTTCTTTTAACAAGGAATCAAATTTATTTTTCATTTTCTTATTATCCTTTTAAGCATGTCATACTTTTCAAGGAGTTGTTGACAAAAAGATGCTAGTTCATTATAAGGCATATCAACATCCTCTTCTAACTCGGATTCGGAGTTTACCTCAAGGGGGTTATCCTCTTGGACCATGTAGCATACGTTGGAAGCCTCACTTCCAACATCCGAGTCACTCCCCGCATAGTATTGCTCTTGTTCGCCAAGGGAGACAATAGTATTCCAAACTACAATAACTGAATCAAGATTAGCAACGCTAGATAAATATTCATCATATAGGGTACTCTTTAAAGCATGGATGGCTTTTGCATTAGCCTCTAGATGTTTGCCATTTAAACAATAAAAATCTCTAATAGTGGCAAAATAAACATGAATGCCTAGGGATTTGAGGTACATAGACATCTTAACCTTCCAAGTTTGAATGTTAAGAATGTCAAAAATGGGAGGTGACATAAAATCCATGTGTGTGTACAAATATTGTGATTAGCTATAAAAAAGGATCTTTAACTCAAGGTTGTTAGACCCAAATCAAGAGCACTTGGCTCTGATACCAATTGAAATCACCTAGAGGGGAGGTGAATAGATGACTAGCTAATCTAATGGTGAATTAATGCGGAATAAAAACTATTTATGCAAACTAAAAATTCTTTTGCTAAACACACAAGTATAACCTAAGAGTGTAGCCGAATTTCCCGTGAAGGGCTCTGGACTATCTCCTCAAGATTCCTCTAGATAAGAGTTGAGGTGCCGATTTGGCTCTTTTGGTTGAATACAAGTGTGAACAAACAAACCCCAAGTATATAACAATATGGCACAAGTATATCAAGCATATAGAGATGAAAGCAATATAAGCAAGCAAAATATAAACACAAGTGAGAGATAGAGAGAGAGCAATCGCAGACACGGGAGATTTGTTTCGAGGTTCGAGCACACTTGCTCTACGTCCCCGCCTTCAACACTATAAAGGATTTTCACTAAAAACGATCCCACCGGATCACTCGGTGTCGCAACACCGATAAGGAGTTCACACTAGAACTCTTGGACTCACTAGTCCTCTCACTTGCTCCTGCAAGAATAAACACACCGCAAGCACACTAGCTTGCCGAGGTCGCACCTCTACACCGAGTTCTCATTAGAACCCGAAACATCGCAACCCATAAGTCCGCCTCCTCAAATACAAAGAATGAAGTCTTTGGTGATCACAACACTTTGATCACCTAAAAATAATCTCACAACAACTCTCCTATAGGATGGATTTAGCAATGGAAAGCTCAAGTGTGTGTGAGAAAAACTTGAATTGATTGGTGGTGAAAAACTCAAAGAATCACTTTTGAAAACATCTCTTGATAAACTCTCCTTTGAATGGAAGTATTTGGCTCTAAAACAAGTGGAGATAAACACCTATAAGTGTAGGAAAAACTATCTCAAAAATCCACTTGAAATCTTGTCTAAAACAGTTCAAGGGAGCCCCAATTTATAGGCTCCAAAAATCTGCCCGTTGGAAGCCAACTCAGCAGCTCTGGCTGCTGACGGTCGACTGCCCGGTCGACTGCCAATGGTCGGATTTCCAACCGTTGGGAAGGTCGGTCGACCGGCCGGTCGACCGCCAACTGGGCAATGGCCTAACTGTCGACCGCTCGGTCGACCGGGCCATTTTCAAAGAGCAGACACTCTCTGGCGGTTGACCATTCGGTCGACCGGCCCTGGCCGTGCACGTTTTGTGCACGTCGGTCGACCGCCCGGTCGACCGACCCTGGCTCGGTCGACCGTGTGGTCGACCGACAGAAGGCCAAAAACAGTATTTTGGGGATTTAAAAACTTGTTATTTTTCCTTCAATAAAATCTCATAAATTCTCTAAAAATCTACAAAAATAAGTTCAGTATTATATTTTGGTATACAAACATGTTTGAGTAAAAATCAAAACATGTTACAAACATTTTGAACTATTTTTGTGACTTAGAAATTTGGCTTAAAACAAAATCCGTATTTTTCAAATTGATTTTTTCAAAACTTCTCCAAATACAAAAACAAGATATATAAACACTTTTAAAGCTTAGTGTGTATGGATATGATCCACTACACATATATGATGAAATATCTATATTTTGACATTTAGCTCTAAAATAGTTTGGTTAAAACATATGTATATATGAAATTTCAAAAATCAAAACGTTATTTTTTCAAAATGAAAACTCTTTTATAAAAACTCATCTAAATCGTGAGTGTATATGATACTTGAGCAATCCACCAACTTATCTATCCTTTACATTTTATCTAAAAAAAAATCTTACTAAAAACAAACTGAGACACAAGTCTTCTCTTGAAGGTCTTCTCTTAAAAATCTTCTTCTCCTTCTTGACTTGGTCCAAACCATGATCCAATGAGCTAGACTCCTCTTGAGTACTTGATGTGATCTTGATGCACAAGCTCTTGAATCAACACGTGCTAGCTCTAAAACTCGACTTTAAATCCTTTGATGAAGCTAAACATCTACTAAGATCTTGATCACATATCTAAGACTAATTAAATACAAGATCATTAGTACTATAACTACATGAGTTAATCATCATCAAAACAAGAGTGATGGGCCTTTGGGCCAACATTTCTGTGTGTTAATTCCTATAGAATACCCATATATATATAGAATGTGATGCCAAAGAACTACCCGACATAAGATAATACGGTGAACTAGAATCGAAGAATGTCGGAATAGGATGTAGACAATCACATCTGTCCTACCGCTACCTCACTAGTCTACCCATATCTTAAGTTGGTATAAAGGCTATGAAAATCAGAATAGTAAAAATGGAGAGATAGGAACATCATGAAAAAAGAGGAGGATATGAAAAACTAAGATTGATGATAGTAGTACAATAAAGTGGATATAATAAGGAAACTCTCAGGATATGATAATTTGGGGTTAACAGTTATGGGTGGCACCTTCAGGGTTCCCGTTCCAGATATTGGGCTCTATATCCTGCCATTACTTCATCTAACACCTCGGCTTCTTCTGTTGAAAAATTATAAACTTGGCCTCTTCCAGCTCTCGCCCCTCTCTGTGATTGATCATGCTGCTAGGGTGAGAGTGGGACTCTTCTGCCAACGGGTTTTGAGTTTCTTCTCAGTGGTGGGGCTGGAAGTGCTGAGGGAGCTGCTCATATTGGAAGTGTTGGATAGGTCCTTTTTAACAGACAATTGCTCACTGAATGTTCCCCGTACCCATATATCAAACACAGTCTTTTGGCAATTCGACATTTGCATTGAATGTGTCAGGGCTTTTGATAATACTTGCATATTACCTGCTGAAGGGGATACTGGAATAGACGTTTAGCATTTGGAGTAATACTAAATCTGACTGGTACTTCTCTATCCATCACCGGGTATTCTCTGTCCATCTGCTGGAATGTCCGCTTCCCTGACTTGTCGTGTTCCTGATCCCGGTTCTTCTTTTTCAGTCCCTGCTCTACTTCACGTGCTATGGAGAGGACTTAAGAGTATGTCTTCAATTGTTGGGGTATAAGGAGTATCTAAATGTCCATCTTCAGACCCTGCTAAAATCTTTCGTCTCGGTTCTCTTCATCAGACACCATGTATGGCGCGAACCGATGAAGTCTCAGAAACTCTGCAGCATATTCATCTACGGTCTGGTTCCTCTACTGTAATCTGATAAATTGTTCTTCCATATTCTTCTGAGCTGTTGTAGAGGAGAATCTCTCATAGAAACCCTTTGAGAACTGGTCCCAAGTGATGGGCTTCTCCAGTCTCGCTTCTTTCGCCAATTACATATTCTGGTCACACCCTTTAACTGTATCTTGGCCACATCCACTTGGTTCTCTGTTTTCCATTGATTTGCAAAGGGGGGAAAACTTACAAAAAAGGGTTGAGGAGCTAAATTACAAGTATTCTTAAAAAGATTACAAGTAGATCTCCTCAGAGATTCTGGAAAAATGTGCCGATAGGAGTCTGGTCAGCGCGCGACCACTTTGTCCCTTTGACGATGCGAGCGATGAGATTCCCTTCTCGCTTGGTTCCGGGAATCAGAGAATAGAGGATTGGTAGAACCCTCTTGCTACTTCTCAAAACCGCCTTCTGTGAGGAATTCCTTCTCGCCTGGTTCCGGAGATTCCTTGAGGAAAAGAGGTTGTTAGGGTATCACCACCCTGAAAGGAGAAGTATTTCTCTTGAAAGGTCTCTGAATTAGAGAACGCACGGTGCGTTATGAAGAAGTCCGATTCTCCTGATCAGCAGAGGATTGATTTGGGAGCAGAAGCCCACTTTGATTGATCGCCGATCTCTGGACGCCTTCTCCCCTTGTGCCCCTGGCGGGCTATTTATAGGGAGAGCAAGGGTATAATCGTCCCCTTGAAGATATAGAAACAGATTGAACCGAATCTGTTTGAATCTGGAAAGTAGCCTTGCTGCGAGGCTAGGATAGCTTCTGCGGAGCTAGAAAATGGCAAGTCGGTTGATCTTTCCGATTTGTTTTGATCCTTTCCATATCGTTGGAGGATTTTCTCTGATCCTTTTACTCGCTTCAAGAAAGTCAAGAGATTGCGGCAATCACCTGCCATATTTGAATCCCGATTGGATTTGATTTGCTTGGATCCGATCTCATCAGGAGATTTGATTGGTCAAAGGTTGACCATAGTAGACCAATAGCGGAGCTGCCCGCTTTGAAGCTCATAGCGGAGCTAGAGGCAACTCTTGGCGAGGTCCAAAAAGAGGCTTTTCGGCGAAGCTCTCAGTTAGCTTCCTGGCGATGCTCTGGATGATGCTAGCCTCTCAAACGAGGCTATCTCCTTGGGCTAATGTAATGCTAAATGCTAGCATTTTAGACCTGCTGAGGTCTGTTTAGAAACAATCCGGGTTCACTGTTCTGCTTGCTGGATCAGTGGAGTCCAAACCGCTTCCTTGTCCCTTGGAGGTGGGTGGAAACTGGTCTTCAGCTTGTCTGTCCCTTGTCTTTTGTGAATGTCAACAAGTTTAGACATCGTTCGGACCAATGAGAATCTTGTCTTTTTTAAGTGTCAACAAGACCCCCTTCAAAGTTTTTGAGAGTCTGCAATAGCTCAGACTCCGAAACACTTTGAACTGCTGTGATAGTATGTGGAGTATGAACGTCGCCATGATGGTTGAGTTCAGCTTCGCCTTCAATCCTGCTTTGGGATGAATTCGCCGAAGAATTGCACTGGTTCGCGAGTAGCTTCGCGTCGGGGTAGCTCCGCATCTGGGCTTCCAAGAAATAAGTTCGCTTTGGAACTCCTGTTGCCTTTTCAAAGCCAACTGCCGTGGGGCGGTTACGAGGAGGATCATTCCTTCTTTCGCGCCAATCGAGGGAGATGTTCTCCGATTTGCACGTTTCCAAGGGAGGATACTCCCTTTCTTCAAGGCGTCATAAGTGCCTTTTATGAGGGAGACGTTTTCTCCCTTTGCACGGTTCCAAGGGAAAACCGTCCCTTCCATCAAGGCGCAATAAATGCCTTGAATGCGCTCGTGCTTCCACGCTTGGGGTGGTCGCACTCAGGCCATGGGGCCTATAAATAGGACACTTGAGGTCCTCTGAAGAGAAGTGCTTTGCCTCTCTTCTCTTCTCTTGGTTTGAAAGAGATACTCAGATCTCTGAACTAGTGGGAATGCCCACTCTGGTCATTATCCGGCCAAGGACCGGTAAGTCTTGATCATTCAAAGACTTCACCGCTTTTAGGGAACTCATCTCCCTTGATTTAACTTTGACAGCTCGCTTCAAGGATTAGCTTCCCTTGTTCTCTATTTAACTGATCTACAGAGAAGGATTTTGGCATAGCTTCCCAGTGAAGCTATCATCTTGACTTGATCAGAAAAAGATCACCGCATGTTAAGTCCGCTACACAGGCAGAACTTGGGACTTGGTCTCTTCAAAGGTTGAGCCAGTCTTGCCATATTGGTGAATGTTGAGACTGTGTCTGACTTTGCCATAGAGGTGAGGCTAGGACTTGGCGTTTGCTGAGCTAGTCCATTAGTTGCTGTGCAGGCGGAGCTTGTCCTCTGCTGAAGTCGGATTGCTTTGCCGCCCAAGAATCTGACTTAAAGTTTTTGCAGCTCTTTCTGTGCTTGACTGCTAACTTGCTCCAATTTGCCTTGCAGTGAGCTATGCTTGCCAGTCTGGTAACTTGATGGAAGAAACCATGAAATTGCCTTATGCTTCCCCGGTTGAAGCTCTACTTTTAAGCAGGAGGAACAATTCGGGGCAGCGGGTGCGCGTCCCAGAGGCTGTTGGCAGCCTCTTATCCGTGATGATTCGTTCTGAGGTGAGGCTGGCTGCCGCTTTTACCGGAGGTGATCCGCTTCAAGATCATGGGCGTCGCCTGTGGGATCGCCGGCACCATTGCCGACTTTCAATTTTGGTGGCCTTTGATGGCGATCCACTTCGGGAAAGTGGGCATCGCGCCTGTTAGATCACTGGTACCACTGCCGATTCCCATTATACGTGATCTATCGTGTTGGCGGCGATAGGTTTTTATTGCCAGGCTTCAACAAAAATGGCCTAGCAAGATCTGCCATTTTTGTGGAGAAAAATGACCGTGTCCTTGCGGCACCACTGATTACGGCCTTATGCAGGAGGAAGGCCCTTCCTGTCCCGTTGGTCCGGCCTGGGAGCAGATAAAACCGCTTGTATGCCTTTTATGCAAATGACCTTGTTAGGCAACTTGGTGTGTTATATGAAACACAACTTTGATGTAATATCAAATGTACCCTTTCTATCAATGAAAGTTCATCTCTTGTTCATTTGATTTTTTGCTTGCTTTCATTGGGAGTTCGGCCATTGCTGGGCTGGACTGTGTGCAGAGCTAAGGACATAGTCCTTCCTTCGAATGATCTTCGCGAGACTGGTGTGTACCGCGAGCAGCACGCTTTTTAGAGGGCTAAGGTAGGCCTCTCGGCGAAGCCCTTGAAGGACTGTGCGAAGTCCGCACTTTTGCACTAGTGCGAAGTTAACTCTTAGTAGAGTTGAACCGGCGCTTCTCGGGAAGGCGCTTCGGGCGCTGTTTCGAATTAATTCGAAACGGCGGCATGGGCCTTTTTTCGAGGCCTCGTTTCAGGCGCTGATTGGCCTATAAAAGCCCGATCGGGCTGAACATGGAAAAGATCTCCTTTTTCAGAGAAATTTCTGTCTTTTCCTCTCCTTCTTCCTCCTTTGCTTCAGAGTACTTCGAGAACTTTTGCAGTTCTTAATGGCGCCCAAAAGACGAGCGGGTAAGGAAGCGGCGACTTCTGCGGTGGAGGGCCTTCCTCCTCCGGTCATCGAGCGACCAGTCACCGGTAAGGAATTTTCCTGTCTGATTGGAGACCGAGGTCTCTTTCCTTTGGAGCCAGTCATTTGGCTATTTAGGACGATCGAATGGGATCTATCCTCATTAGGGAACTCGTTTCCCTGAACTTCCCTATTTTCCTTGCACCAGGGAAGTAAGAACTGAACAGTTCTTCTTTTAGGCTTCCGTAGGAAGCCATTGCTTGGGCAGTCTCCATCCTGTTGAGGAACAGGATATGGGTCTGTTCCTTCAGTCGTGGCCACGAAGGACGACTGTTGACCATGATGTCCTTTTGATGACGTCAGCCCTTAGGGCTATGCCACTTCCTGCTTTAAGCGAAGTTGGCGCTTTGGATATTTTCTGCAAAGATGCAGTCTTATCCATGAAGCGAAGCTTTTTCAAAGCTATCGCCTTGCAGGCCCTGCTTGCTGGGCGAGGCTATGCCTTAGTGAATTTTTATGCTTTCGCATCCACTTGATTGGTGAACTAATCATAGCTCATTTCTGTTTTTGCAGTACTTTACGCCTCCGGCCTCCAGAACAGTCTGTTCGGTCTAGCCAGTCGAGCAGGCGGAAACATCAGCTTGCAGTTCTATAGGCAGGCTTCATTGTTCAGTGAGCCGAGCTCCCTTGTACGGGATACGCTCATCCAGGACGGTCGTCCGCAGGCCATGCGGAGCATCTTGACTACGGCTCCGCTTAAAGATATCGACCGTCAGGCTTACAGAAAGCCTGACTTCATGTTCGGGGATGCTGCACCTGATCCCGATCGCCAGCTGCAGGCCGGTGAAGGCCAGTGGATCTTCCAGTTGGACGGCGAGAGATTCTATCTCCCGTCCACTAAGCGGCATTTTGCTTTGCTTCCTTCGCGAGCGTGACTCAGGCTCGGAAGATGGCGTGGGGCGTGAGCCTGAATGCCGAGTCTGTAAGTGTCGGGAGGTTGACATTCCAGTCCGGCTATTCGAGGGCGGGCCATCCTCGTAGCATAATGGGGCTATACCCTGGGAAGGTATCGCGGGACCTTCCAGTAGGAGAGAACCCAGCTGCGGCGCCGACCTTTG
The DNA here is from genome assembly GCA_038442645.1 of Agave tequilana. Lineage (NCBI taxonomy): Eukaryota > Viridiplantae > Streptophyta > Magnoliopsida > Asparagales > Asparagaceae > Agave > Agave tequilana. The sequence goes on along the minus strand of JAVJIF010027698.1, from coordinate 18,327 downwards.
GCACTCAGTTCTGCGAAGTTGACGGGAACTACCCTGCCACCGATTTCAGGACTCCCGGTTGGGTCCACCCTCCTAGGTCGTGGTGGGCGGAGTTGACCAACTATATCCTCACTCATTTTGAGGGGGACTTAGAGAGGTTAAACCTCCATGAGGCCGTCAGGGCGACCTGCTACGGCATTGAGATGAAGGTGGCGTGCTTCTACGCCATCCTTGAGTTGTACTGCCCGGCCTCGGGGACTTTCTTCACCCCGGTTGGTGAGTTGGGCATGGCCCTGCACGAGATGCGGGAGATCTCTGCTTTGCCCTTCGGGTCTCTTCCGTACGAAGAGTACTTTCCCTGTGAGGCAGAGTTGGCTCTCCTGGAGAAGCAAGAGCCTGCTTTGCTTGAGACATATCGGGAATTGATGTGCCACTTGCACATTTGTTCCAGCATCCACACTGGTGGCAAGGGTAGCTCGAAGAGCTTGAAGAGCTGGGGGAACTACTTGTTCCCGGATATGACTAGTGCGCCTGAGGCAGCTCATTGCGGAGTTGCTGAAGAAGACATCTTGGCAAGGATGGAGGTGCATGCTGAAAAGGACATCGTCGTGGCAGAAGATGATGGTCCTTTCGGGAAGGGTGATGTTCTTCAGAGCTTTCATCATCAGGCCCGTCAGCCTATGTCTCGCAAGGCGTTGCTGGCCGGCTTCTTAACCATCTGGTTAAAGAAGTGTGTCGTGCCTTCTTCTTCGGGTGACATCGTCCACCCGAATGTGCTGCTGCCTGCCGTCCGCTTGGTCCATGGCCACCGTCTGGGTCTTCTCCTGGCCATGGTGTGTTGTATTCAGAGGGGCCTTCGTGCACTGACGGAGGCTTTCTGCAGGCCAATGGCGTCAAGGCGAGGGAAGGGTGCCGTCCTGCCTTGTGACGAACCCAATCCTAGGGTAGGTTTACCGTACACCTACTTGATGGCGTGGTTCGCCTTGCACTGCCCCAGTTTGATTGGAGCTGGGGAAGACCCTCCGCAGGGTGTTCAAACGGCGCTTCTCCGTCGCTTTGAAGGCCGTTCGTGGCAGAAAACTTATGTGGCCGAGGCCCGTAAGTTAGTGCGTCGTTATGACGCTTATAGCCTGTTCCGTTGTTTTCCTCGCCTGCGGGGTGCAAGATACAACGAGGAATTCCATGATGTGGAGTCAGGTCGGTCTCCCATGAGTCGGGGTGTTTTCGAGTGGCTGGTCTGTATCCGGCCCTCGCATTTGCTGTACAGGAGTGGGGATACCTGCTACCTGGAGCCCTACGTCCCGAGCCGGTTTGCCCGCCAATTTGGGTATGACCAGTTGTATGTGGGCAACCCCAATCCGGACCTGGCTTTCATGGGGAGCCTCATTGATGGGGCTCGTGCTTGGCGGTTTTTTACCGCGGATGGCACTGGAGCGTGGCTACGCACGCCGCTGAGGGATCCCGGCCTTTGGACGACCCTGTGTTTCTGCCAATGGTATGCAGCTTCGAACTCCACACCTGCTGGGTTTAATGCCAACCGTTCGGGTGTGAGGTTAATTTCTCATCGGATGAGGCAAAAGGCTTCTGATAAGAAGGAGGGCAAACGAGTCCGTGTTCCTGGCATAGAGGAGTTCATCGCTGTAGATGACAGCGGGGCTTCTGATGCTGAGGGCCCTCGCTTCGAGGCAGAGACGAGGGCTGATGCCCATGAAGCTGATACTCGTGAAGCCGGTTCTGGTGTAGTGGGGACAGCTCCCCCACAACATGTGGAAGAAGTGGAGGAAGAGGACTCTGATGTCCACTTCAAAAGGAAGCGTGGGAGTGGATCCCGTAGGAAGTCGTCGGCGAAGAGGTCCCGTCGCCAGACTCCTACCATCGTGGTAGAGGGTGAGCTCTCTGCGGCGCCTCATCCTGCTGCTCCATTAGGGGTTGAGTCGTCGGTTGCTGAACCGACAACTGGTAAGATTGCATGATGCGCCTTTGATGTGTTCTAAATAACTCACCATCTGCCTTGTTGTTGCAGGAGCTGAGGAGCATGGGGACCAGTATGATCCTCTATTCGCTTATGGAACTGCAGCTGGTTCCTTTGCTCGCTCGGAGGAGTCTGGAGGTGATGCGGCCGACATTGGCCTCTCGGGCGCTGGGACTTCTAAAGGAAGTCCTATGGCATCCAGCTCTATCGGGTGGTCTGCGGAGGAATCGGCGAGCAGGCCGGCTATCCGCGTTGATTCTGGCAAGAACTTCGCGATGGAACCCCTAGAGACTGATGAGGCTGACGAAGTAACATCAGCCTTCGGTAAAATGACAACCTCTTGATCTCCTCTTGTTTACCGCATCTGCTTTTTGACCATGGCTTTGTTGCAGGTGTTCGGCCTCAAGATGTGTCGGCTTTGAAGGAGCCGGAGGATTCCCCTGGAAGGTCAGAGGGTGAGTTGAATGCTTCGTTCACGACGGATGTTGCCATGTTGGACGTGTTGTATGGCGACTTGCCTTCTTATCAGCCCACGTCAGCTGAAAGGCGAGAGGCTGAAGGGACGGCAGTCCCGGAGGTATCCTCACTTCCAATCACATCACCGAGTGAGGTGCCGGCAATTTTGCCCAGTGCGGGGCTGAGGGTGATCGTGGACCCTATTTCCCCGACTTTGATTGTCGAGCCTGCTGCTCAGGAGGTGGCTGCCAGTCCTATCTCCGCGGTGGCTGGCGTGCTGGTGTCGCTGAGGAGTCCGCTGAGGTCACCTTTGGCTTGCCCTGCTGCTGTCGATGTTCCCGCTTCTTCTTCTGCGGCGGTGTCGACTGGGATGGTAGATTGCTCCGAGGTTGTCTCAAGGATTGATGAAGCTGAGAATGACTTCATCGGTAATCTGGTCGACAGCTTCTATAACGGTTTGGAGCAGACTATCGGTCTAGTCTTGAAGGGCTCGCCTGTGCCATTTTCGAAGCTGAAGGTGGTCCTCTCCCGAGGTATTGATTGCATTCGAGACTTTGAGGGGTACCATCAAGCTACTGCTCTGGAACTCCTGGTAGATGACCTTGAGAAGGACGTGGAGGAATGGCGCCGTCTCTATCGTTCAGACGCAGCGTCTTTGGCTGATGAACGGCTCACACATCTTGTTGCCCAAAGGCGCGAGGCTCAGCTCGCCGCTCAAGAGGCTGCTGAGGCTATCTCCTCTGACTTGAGGTCCTTGGAGACAGAGGAAGTAGAGGTTGGAAGTGCAATTGACGCTTCCACCAGTGCTCTTCTTGATGCCGAAGATAAGGTTAAGAGGGCTGAATAGATGATCCGGAAGGCAAATCTCCTCTTATCCAAGGCTACACAGATGCGTCATGAAGAGGCTGCGCGGCTTGAGCAGCTCAGGGCTCGGAGTGAGGAACTGGCGCGGCAGAAGTCGTCACAGAGGGCGACTTTGGCGGAGGTCGAGGCTCGTCTGGCTCAGGCGGTGGACTTCGATGAGGCCGAGCTGAGATCACAGGCGCTGGCCCAGGCTGCTGATGACAGGAGAACGAGGCTAGCTTCGCTCGGGGATCGGATTCGATCTTACCATAGACGCCTGTAGGCCATTGTATATGCTCCTCCATGTATCCCATCTTTTGGCTTTAATAGAAAATTTTCCTTTTGACTTCTGCTGTTTGGATAATGAGACATGACTGTCTGTTGGTTCAGAGGTCGCAATGACATAACCAATTGAGATGTTGCCAGTCTCGAGGTTAACCCATTGCGGGGCTGGAGTGAAGATACTTGCCTTTTGTAAATGTCAGCAAGCATCGAGATTGAGACTTAGCTGTCTGCTGGTTCAGAGGTCGTAATGACGTAACCAATTGAGACGCCACTAAGCTCAATGGTAGATGAGACTTGGCTATCTGCCAGTTCAGAGGTCGCAATGACATAACTGGTTGAGAAGCCACCAAGCTCAATGGTAGATGAAACTCGGCTATCTGCCAGTTCAGAGGTCGCGATGACGTAACTGGTTGAGAAGCCACCAAGCTCAAAATAGGTGATACTTGTCTTTTGTAAATGTCAACAAGTATCGAGACCTGTCTTTTGTAAATGTCAACAGGACTCAAGGTTGAGACTTAGCTGTCTACTGGTTCAGAGGTCGCAATGACATAACCGATTAAGACGCCACTAAGCTCAATGATAGATGAAACTTGGCTATCTGCCAGTTCAGAGGTCGCGATGACATAACTGGTTGAGAAGTCACCAAGCTCAAAATAGGTGATACTTGTCTTTTGTAAATGTCAACAAGTATCGAGACCTGTCTTTTGTAAATGTCAACAGGACTCAAGGTTGAGACTTAGCTGTCTACTGGTTCAGAGGTCGCAATGACATAACCGATTAAGACGCCACTAAGCTCAATGATAGATGAAACTTGGCTATCTGCCAGTTCAGAGGTCGCGATGACATAACTGGTTGAGAAGTTGCCAAGTTCAAAATAGGTGATACTTGTCTTTTGTAAATGTCAACAAGTATCGAGACCTGTCTTTTGTAAATGTCAACAGGACTCAAGGTTGAGACTTAGCTGTCTACTGTTCAGAGGTCGCAATGACATAACCGATTAAGACGCCACTAAGCTCAATGATAGATGAAACTTGGCTATCTGCCAGTTCAGAGGTCGCGATGACATAACTGGTTGAGAAGTTGCCAAGTTCAAAAGTCGGATTGGATTTGGAAAAGGTCTCGTCTTCTCGGGGAGAAACGAGGAAATCACTGTCATAGGTTTAATGTTAACGTAACAGCGGAATATGTGTGGTCCTACCATTCTATGGATGAGAATTGGTAAGTGACTTTGGAGGTCTCGCTCTCATGAGGAGAAATGAGGGGACTGCTGTCATAGGTTTAATGTTAACGTAACAGCGGAATATGTGGTCTTACCATTCTATGGATGAGAATTGGTAAGTGATTCTGGAGAGGGAATCAAGTGGGAGCAGATCCCTTGGGATTTTAAGCAAACCCCCAGCCACCAACAGGTTTGATATGCTTGGAGAAGAGAGAGGCTCTCTTTGTGCGCATTCCGGACGCGCGGATCTCGATCAGAGGTGTAATGTTAACTTGATCGAGAGCAAGATCCTCGATTAAGGATAATACTTCTTTAAGAATTTGCCATTGATCGGCATCATGAGTAGGTCGCCACCTGCATTCATAAGGCGGTATGCCCCGTTTGAATAGACTGTTTCTATTACAAACGGTCCTTCCCATTTAGGCTGAAATTTGCCTTTGGTCTTGTGCGTCATGATCATCGGTCGTCTGACGGCTAAGACCAGGTCTCCTTTCTGGAAGACTCTCTGCTTGACCTTCTTATTGAAGGCTTTTGACATCCGAGCATGATATAGCTCGATGTGTCACTGAGCTTGTAGCCGCTTCTCGTCTAGGGCTTCGAGCTCTTGAAGACGCAGGCGATCATTGTCTTCTGATGTCATCTTAGTAGTCAAGGCTACCCGCAATGATGGCACCTGGATTTCCAATGGGATGACTGCTTCGCACCCATATACTAGGGAGAAAGGCGTATTGCCTGTCGGTGTCCGAACCGTGGTCCGGTAAGCCCAGAGACATTCACCTAGCTTTTCGTCCCAATCTCACTTATTCGAGGAGACAAACTTCTTGAGCAGCTTGATGATCGTCTTGTTAAATGCCTCTGCCAAGCCATTGGCGGCAGGATTGTAGGCGGTTGAAGCCACATTCTGAATTTGGTATTTATCGCAGAACCGATAGAACCCTTGTCTTACGAATTGGGGACCATTGTCATGGATGATCCGCCTGGGGACACCAAATCGATGGATGACATGGTGTTTGATGAAGCTAACCAGATTGGAGGTTTTAACTTCGGCCAACGGTATGGCCTCTGCCCATTTTGAGAAGTAATCGGTTATTGCCAGGATAAACCGGTGACCTCTTGCCGAAGAGGGACTGATTGGCCCTACGACATCGATTCCCCATGCTTCAAATGGCCATGAAGCAACAGTAGGGTGGAGCAACTCCGAAGGTTGGTGTATGAAGTCTGCATGGACCTGGCACGCCTTACACCTTCGTGCATATTGGGTGGCATCGGCCATCATGGTCGGCCAGTAGTACCCAAGTCTGTGCAGCCTGTCTTTAAGCTTTGGACCCGGCTGGTGAGCTCCGCAAATGCCATCATGTGCTTCTTTAAGCACTTCCTGTGCCTCTGAATGGGAAAGGCAACGGAGGAGGATACCATCATATGAACGACGGTAGAGTATCTTCAAAGTGGGATCATAGTAGAAACGGAGCGACCTTCGTCTGATGGACGCCGCTTCTTTGGGATCGTCTAGAAGCAGACCGTGCAGAGCATAGTCAATGAGAGGGAAGCGCCAATCCCTCGGCTCAAGATCCACGGAGATATTATGGACCTCTTGGATCCTTAGCATATGCTTGGAGCATACGAGATGCCGGGTTGCGACTGTGAGGTGATACTCGGTGTCGGCCGGTAAGGCTAGCGTCGTCGCTAATGCAGCGAGGGCATCCGCCTTGGTATTTTGAGATCGGGACACATGCCCGATGTAGAAGCCTTCAAATAAGCTAGCCAATTCGATGGCTGTATGATAGTAAGGCACCAAGTCCTCATGGCGGACTTCATATTCGCCTTTGACTTGACTGATGACCAGCTTTGAATCGCCGTAAGCTTCGAGGTAGCGTACCCCCATTCCATGGGCGAGCTGGAGACCGATGAGCAGAGCATTGTATTCCGCTACATTATTAGAGCATGATTCTGTCAAGGAGAATGCTCTGGGAAGGATATGATCCTGTGGGGAGATGAACACAACCCCCACTCCGGCAATAATCTTCCCTTTGGGGCCCATCCGCGATGCTCCGTCGAAGAACATCTGCCACACTTCCTCTGCTGAGGTTGCATTAGACTCGAAGACTTCATCAGGGATATCTTCGTGAAGTTTTGAATGTTCTGGAACTGGATGCGCGGCCAAGAATTCTGCGAGGGCCTGACCTTTAACTGCCTTTTGAGGGGTAAAGGTCATGTCATATTGGGACAATAGCAGTGCCCATTTAGCCAATCTTGAGTTCAATGATCCTGGCTTCGTCATAAGAAGACGCAATGGGTTTACTCTGGAGATGACATGTATGGTCTGGCCAACCAAATAATGCCGTGTCTTCTGAACAGCAAAGACGAGAGCTAAACACTCTTTCTCAACAGGATTGTAGCGAGATTCCGCTCCTATGAGAGTCCTGCTCAGGTAATAAATGGCTTGCTCATGGCCATTGTCGTCCTTTTGAGCGAGGAGGGCGCCGAGGGAATAATCCAGAGCTTTTACATAAAGCAAGAATGGTTTCCCTGATGTAGGGGCCACCAAGACTGGAGGTTTTGTGAGATACCTCTTAATGTCTTCATAAGCTTCTTGACAAGCTTGATCCCATATGAAGGCAGTACCCTTTTTCATGAGACGGGTGAACGGTTGGCAGCGGCCCGATAGATTTGCTATGAATCTTCTGATGTAGGCTAACCTGCCTTGTAAGCCTCTGAGCTCTTTGAGGTTCCTCGGTGGATGCATGTCCTGGATGGCTTTGACTTTGTCTGGGTCCAGATGAATCCCTTTTGATGTGACAATGAACCCAAGGAATTTGCCGCTGGATACTCCTAAAAAGGATTTTGTCGGGTTCATTTTCAACTGATGAGCCCGCATTATATCGAACATCGTTCTCAGATCGCGAAGATGTTCATCTTTGCTGCGGCTTTTGACAGCAATGTCGTCAACATAGCACTCTACTGTCTTCCGGAGGTGATCGCGGAAGATCGTGCTCATTGCGCGCTGGTAGGTTGCTCCGGCGTTCTTCAGTCCGAAGGGCATCACAGTGTAGCAGTATACCCCCAATGGCGTTCGGAAAGAAGTATGCTTCTCGTCATCAGGATACATCTTGATCTGGTTGTACCCTGAGAAGCCGTCCATGAAAGACATTCGTTCGAACCCGCATGTGTTGTCGATCATGACATCAGTGATCGGCAATGGAAATTCATCTTTGGGACAGGCCGTATTGAGATCGCGGTAGTCGATGCAGATCCGTATTTTCCCGTTCTTTTTGAGGACGGGGACGATGTTAGCTACCCAGTCTGGATGCTGTTCCTCTCGGATGAAGCCGCATGCAATGAGCTTGTGGACTTCGGCTTCAATAGCCTCCATGATATTTGGGCGGAACCGACGTTGTTGCTGTTTGACTGGCTTGACGTCAGGCTTAATATTTAGACGGTGCATAGCGACCTGCGGATCGAGTCCGGGCATGTCTTCATAGCTCCAGGCGAAGACATCTATATACTCTTTTACGAGCATTATCAATTCTTCCTTTTCGATAAGTGATAGGCTTTCACTTATGAAAATCGGTTTGGGATGATCTTGATTGCCCAAGTTGACCTGCATCACCTTGTCTTCGGTAGGCGGCTCGCGCAGCTCAAACCGCTTTTCCCATTGGAGGCTCAATTGCTGGGCCCATGATTCCTCATCGGCAACCTCTGCGGGTTCCAACTGACTGCTTGAAGTCATGAGGCTTTCGAATATTCCTCCTATGCTGACATCAGAGTCCCATTCGGAGGATGAGGCCGACTGTGATGGGATCGATCCATCGCCTTTGACCTGAACTGTTGTTGATGATGTGGGTGTGACATACCCTAACCCCCTGCGTGTACTATCGTAGTAATTTGCAGGTTTCCCTTTCGAGACAGCATTACGCATCAGACCGCGTCTTCCTTTTCGAAGTTCAGGCCGCCTGCCTGCTTCAAGTCATATCCCATCTTCTCCATAATATGGCGCGCCGGTTGCGCATAATGGAAGAACTGTGGGGCTTCTGAGTCCGAGCTTGAATCTGTAGCTGCAGGTCCCCGTGGCTGGGTTCTACCGAAGATTATCGGTAACTGACCTTCTTTGGATGGCGGGATTACCAAGACGGCTCCTTCTATAACCTCCACAGATGTAGTAGCCGAACTTGGCTCATGTACGGGCATGTGCAGAGAGCCCTCTATGATGGATTTAATTGACCCAATACTCGCAGGATAATCAAAAGAGATATTATCATTAATTACCCATTCACCCTCTTCATCAGAAGGAGTATTACATTGGGGGTCATTGAGGAAACATGCTGTAATTGGTTCGCCAATCAAAATGGCTGGCATGCTTATTTCGGATTCTGAATCCGCCTCATTGCCACTTTCATCATCGTCTGGCAATGGCTCTGCAGGCGTTCCGTCGGCCTCTTGATACAGGAGGGCGTCGGTGAAGTAGTTTTCCACCCCCTTGAAGGGTTGCTTTTCAGCGAAGACAGTTCGTACTGTCGCATCATCTTCAACATATTTGAAGCATTGGTGGAGAGTGGAAGGAACGATCCAGTTGGCATGGATCCAAGGTCTTCCTAGCAGCAAGTTATATGATGTGTCAGCATCAATGACATAGCACGTCACTTCTGACTTCAAGCTTCCGATTCTGCAGCGGAGCCGAATCTTTCCAAGCGGATGGCTGCTCCCGGCGTTAAAACCGTATATTGTAGTGGTGGTTGCGGATAACCTGTACAATGGTATGCCGAGGAAATAGAGGAGCCTTTTGGGGATGATGCTAAGTGCAGACCCCGGATCGACTTGTACTCTTTCAATGCATGTTGAACCGATATATCCGGTATAGTACAGAGATCGATCATGCTTGTTGTCTTTGAGAAGCATATCTTCCGCCGTGAAGGTAATAGCAGGCACCTTTGACTGTGCGTGATGGCACTCTGAGCAGGAAGGCCGCATCTCATCACCAGGAACCTCAGGCATGTATGTCAGAAAGGACTCTGAGTTGGCTAACGCATCTCTGAGTGCCTCTCTTGTCTCTTTAGAGAGACGAAGGAGCTCGTGTATTGTGATACGAGCCGGGATATTGGCTAAGTGAGCCAATATATCAAAGCGGAAGGGCGTGGCTAACCCTTGGACTGACGGTTTCTTCAACGCATGGTCGAACCGCACTTCCTTAGGCTTCTCTCTCCCTTTGGTCAGGACTGGAGCGGATGTCGGCATTGGTACTGACGTCGTTTGCTGTTGTATCTCGTCAGTGGACTTGTCATACTGCCTTAAGTATAATTTTCCAGACCGGGTGCCCGTCTGTTGAGGCGCATCTGCCTGCGCTGTACAGGCATGCTTCTCTTCTTCTGAATCGCTGAGGGAAGCCGAAGTAAGGTTGTCATCATCTGGCAGGACAGAGATGACATTGCAGGACTTGCCCTTTTTGCTGGAGTGCTTCGACGTCCGCTGTATGTCTTGGACGAGGTCAGGGTGTATCCACATAACTTCCCCTATCTCCAATGTCAAGGGGACGAGACCCTTGTCATCTTGAGCTATGGCTGAAGAATGCTTGACCTCCAACCGCGGTGTGGGGGCTGGATAGGTCCCGTCAGGAACCATGACCTTTTGGGCTGTGCCGAATTCAAGGGTCACCATATTGGCAGTGACTTTCTTCTGCTCCGTCTTCAGTGTGAGGACGCCGGCATCCATTAGGGCTTGTATCCTGTCTTTGAGGACATAGCACTTGTCAGTAGGATGATGGACCATCCTATGATAAAGACAGTATTTGGGGTCATTTGTGCGCCCTATCTCATTAGGACGCCGAGCATCCGGTAGCTTCATCTTATTTCCTTTGTGGAGCAGATGGAATATCGTGACCACCTGATCATCTCTGAAGGAATATTGTTTTGGAGGGAACTTAGGCTCCTGGCTGTTGAAGCTGCTCTTCTTGGCCTTTGACTGCATGTCCCCGGTCAGCTCGACGGACATAATTTCCTTCCCTTTAGCTTGGGAAGACTGCGGGAGATCGCTGCGCCCTTTGTTGTTCGCGCCCCATTTGCTTCTAGGGGCGGATGGCTCGAACTTTTTAGCCGATTTCTCTGCTATCTCAGCTCGTTCGACCAGTTCCTTCCAAGTGTGGGCCTTGACAGCCCCCATGCGGACTTCTACTTGATCCAAGAAGTTGTGCCTGCATGTCTGTAAGAGCATGGGTAATGGCATCCCTGCTGGGCACATCAGAGATAGATTTCTGAACCGCTCAATGTATTCACGGACAGATTCGCCTTTCCTCTGCACAGTGGAAAGGAGCTTGTCCATGGTCACTTCGGTGTCATCCTCATAGAAGCGAGAGAGGAACGAGTTTTCAGGTCGACCCAGGAATTGATAGAGCCCTGAGGAAGGCTTCGGAACCAGTCGAATGCCACCCCTTTCAAGGTGCCGATGAACAACCTAGCCATGATGGCGTCGTTGTTTAGAACATTACCGGTCTGGGACCGGAAATAGTAGATGTGCTGATTGGGCGAGCTCTTACCATCATACGTATGCAACGTTGGTGGTTTGAACTTTGGCGGATATGGCACTGAATCCCATTCCAGTGGGTAAGGACGGACTACCCCCACTTTCTTCAATTCATCCTTCTGAGCCAGGGATGAAATTTGAGCTTGAAGGCCTTTAAGGACTTCGGCATCCAGGAAGGGCCTCCCTTAGATCTCTCCGTCTTGGGCGGATCATTGCTGAGATGTCCCTCCTCGTCATGATTACTCCCGGTATCATCATTCCGGTTGCTGAGGAGCTGAGCGAGCATCTGTTGAATATTGTCCAGGGCCTCTTGCTGAGTTCTAGAGGTCTGCTCCTGAGCTTCCAAACGCCGACGAAGGTCGTCATTGGCGTTATCGGCCATATTGACCGATGCTTTGTCCGTCCGTATAGAACTGACTGTTGCTGAAGAGGCATACCCGCTGTCTTCATCTTCTCCATCGGATGATTGGGGTGACCGCCTGGGCTGTGGCACGGTTGGGACCGTCGAGGAGGAAGGCTGCTCATAATTATAGGGTATCGCCACCCTGGATCTGGTGTTTCGGAAAACACCTTCTTCTTGCACCAAGACTTCACCCAAGCCCGGGCTATAATCTGGATCTGGGGAGCCGAAAGGGGTATCATCAGATGTATGACCTTCCCTGTGTCGCTCTCGTCCTCTTCCAGTCATGTTGACGGACGCGAAGGCTGGGCCTCGCGAAGTGCTCCTTTCATGATGCTTCTTCTGTGGCATGTGTGGACAACCGGTCAAACACCGATTGACGGTGCGGAGATGCAGCCTTGATTGGATATTGCCGACAACGGGCTGAATGGATTGTCACAAGTCGGCATCCTCTTGGACAACAAGGGGAAGTGGTTTGGAGAGACTCCAATTCCCGCTTGTTTGCCAAGAATTGTCGCAGGTTAGGCTCAACAGAGCCTGAACAACCCCGTGGAGAGGCCTTTCTGGAGCGTACAAGGGATGATGCTCCGTTCTTCTTATCCCTGCAGAAGGGATTAGTACTGAATAGTACTTTGGCGCTAGCTTCGCCGACAGGTGCGAGCTTAGTGCTTGATGAATTGGGGAGCGGAGCACGCTGTGGTGCTTTGCCCGCTATTCTGCTGCGAAGGGGATCAACCTCAGATAACACTGCGGTCTTAGCCTCGCGGCGCGAACCCAGTGAATTCGTTGTGGTACAATAGCTTTGCTTGTGAAAGCGAGGCTGACAGAAGGCTTTGCTGCCCTTGATTCAGGTGACGGTATGATTGCCGTCGTGACTTCATGGCTGGCAGCATCGTCAGGGCAGACGGGCATCTTACCCTTTTCTTCGCGGGAGAGGCGCAGTCTCGGCATGACTACACCGAGAGCTTCGGTTGAGGACTTCTGTTTAGGCTTCCATATCAGCCTTGACAGGGGACGCCTAGGTTCGCAAGGAACCTGAATAGCCACAAGCGGGGCTGTGGGGTGCTGGCAAAATTCTGCCTCTGGTTTCTGATTTGAAACCTTGGTCATGAAGACCTTCCTGTGCTTCCGTGCTCGAAGCGTCAGGCCACCCCAGAGGGGACTTCTTCAAATCTTCCTTGATCGATCTGGATAACCAGGTTCTCAAAAGTGCAGGATCTGGGCTGCGGACATGTTTCCTTGTTGCGCCAGAGAACTGCGGCAGGTTTGCAGAGAACCTTTTCCGTCTCCGCAGAGACTTTGCTTGAAGATTTAGCCAGAGAAGATCTGGCTGCACCGGCTTTTCTGAATTCAGAGATAGACCCGAAGGTCTGTTCGTCGCATTGTGACACTTGATTCTCAGCAGAGGAGAATACATTCCCCAGCGGAGTCGCCATCTTGTTTTCCATTGATTTGCAAAGGGGGGAAAACTTACAAAAAAGGGTTGAGGAGCTAAATTACAAGTATTCTTAAAAAGATTACAAGTAGATCTCCTCAGAGATTCTGAGAAAATGTGCCGATAGGAGTCTGGTCAGCGCGCGACCACTTTGTCCCTTTGACGATGCGAGCGATGAGATTCCCTTCTGCTTGGTTCCGGGAATCAGAGAATAGAGGATTGGTAGAACCCTCTTGCTACTTCTCAAAACGCCTTCTGTGAGGAATTCCTTCTCGCCTGGTTCGGAGATTCCTTGAGGAAAAGAGGTTGTTAGGGTATCACCACCCTGAAAGGAGAAGTATTTCTCTTGAAAGGTCTCTGAATTAGAGAACGCACGGTGCGTTATGAAGAAGTCCGATTCTCCTGATCAGCAGAGGATTGATTTAGGAGCAGAGCCCACTTTGATTGATCGCCGATCTCTGGACGCCCCCTGGACGCCTTCTCCTCTTGTGCCCCTGGCGGGCTATTTATAGGGAGAGCAAGGGTATAATCGTCCCCTTGAAGATATGGAAACAGATTGAACCGAATCTGTTTGAATCTGGAAAGTAGCCTTGCTGCGAGGCTAGGATAGCTTCTGCGGAGCTAGAAAATGGCAAGTCGGTTGATCTTTCCGATTTGTTTTGATCATTTCCATATCGTTGGAGGATTTTCTCTGATCCTTTTACTCGCTTCAAGAAAGTCAAGAGATTGCGGCAATCACCTGCCATATTGAATCCCGATTGGATTTGATTTGCTTGGATCCGATCTCATCAGGAGATTTGATTGGTCAAAGGTTGACCATAGTAGACCAATAGCGGAGCTGCCCGCTTTGAAGCTCATAGCGGAGCTAGAGGCAACTCTTGGCGAGGTCCGAAAAGAGGCTTTTCGGCGAAGCTCTCAGTTAGCTTCCTGGCGATGCTCTGGATGATGCTAGCCTCTCAAACGAGGCTATCTCCTTGGGCTAATGTAATGCTAAATGCTAGCATTTTAGACCTGCTGAGGTCTGTTTAGAACAATCCGGGTTCACTGTTCTGCTTGCTGGATCAGTGGAGTCCAAACCGCTTCCTTGTCCCTTGGAGGTGGGTGGAAACTGGTCTTCAGCTTGTCTGTCCCTTGTCTTTTGTGAATGTCAACAAGTTTAGACATCGTTCGGACCAATGAGAATCTTGTCTTTTTAAGTGTCAACATCTCGTCAGGGACTCGGGCTGCCTTCAAAAGATATGTCGTGTCTACCAACCACTGCTCTACATCTAAGGGCCTTTTCATGCCTGAAAAGATTGCTGACTGTAATCTCCGAAAATCCGACATGTTACCTGGCTTCTGTTCTCAGAGTGAACTAATAATCCTTGACGCAAAAACTCTGTCTATTTCTATTGACTCTCCATCATACCTTGAAGTACCCTTATCATGCTATTATTCTTTCTGCTAGGACCATTTCATTTTTCCCTTCTTTGCATATCGAGTTGGTTTAAGAATAGCGAAAAACTAAAAAACGAAAGGAAGGAAAAGCTTCAGGATTCAAGGGAAGGATTATCAAGAGAAAAAGATAACTCAGTACTTGTAGTTAGATTATATAACAAGGACTCATGCATTTCAGTTGCAAATTTCTTTGCCATTAATTTACTGACTGGTTGTACTAAAGATGTGAGAGCCAAAGCTCTGATACCACCCTGTAACCCCCCGGTCCTGAGAGTACGAAGACGTTACTGCGACGTATATACGTAGGTAGAAAACACCCTCACATATATACGCTAAGCATCAGTACATGCAAGAATAGAGTTCAAAAATCCATGGTGCATTATACATTCCAACATATGAGTACAATTACAAAGTTATCACAGGATGTGACACAATATTAAAAGAATATTACATCACCGATAGGCTCAATTGCGAGAATACAAAGAGATATACAAGTATAAACAATATAAAGATGCTCACGAGGCACAAAAGGAAAACTCGGGAGCCGAACAGGGCGCCTGGAAGGACTGGGTCTCAGACTGTCTGCCGATGATCCACACTACAACTGCGCATCTCTAACAGCAACCGAGAGAGTCCACAAGCTCCAAGCTTCGGGATCTGGACATGACGATCCAGGGGAGTCAGAAACTCCCCAACGAGTGGTGTGGTGAATGTCGAGTGGCGTGCAGGGACAAGCACGAGTGTATCGAGAAATCTGAACCATAAATATGCATTAAAAACCGTGTCATCAGCACAGGCATACGGAGCAGGTAGAGAGATAGTAAATAATGTCTAGTAGGGAACATGCATGGTATAATATGATAAGAACAGGAGACTGGTAGAATAGAATACAAGTGGTAAGGTAGGATGTAAACATATATATAATAATCATAATAATCATAAAATCAGAAATCTGAAGTAAAAAACTGATGAAAGCAAATACGGCAAAACCAGTGTTACAAACCCAGTTTATGGCTTCATGAGATAAGTACGTCGAAGGAATAATCCAGACAAGAAAACCTTCATCTATATACTATATGTATCACATCATCGTAAACTAAGTTAATACGACCCCAATTGCAAAACATACAATGAATTATTAGTTGGCATCTTTTATTATTATCACTTGTCTTACTCAGATGTCTGGATATGTGGACTAGCATCCCAACACACATATATTCACATCTGTGTAAAGCATGGTTGTTATTGAAAACTGATGATGAGACCCATGAGTTATGTTTATAATGGGTTTCGTGCATATTCAGAACAATGACCCAATTAACCTGACATTTAGCAAGGTCCGTGCCGTGAAGCACTCATGATGAATAGATTACAATAGCTAGGGTGTAAGAACTATCCTGCCCGGAATACCTGGGGCCCACATGTAAAACCTCAAAATTTAGTTGCACAACATCCCTATACTATTGTAAACAAAACCACAATTGAAGTCCATCAGTTTTCCCTTACCCGGTATAAGTTGACATTTTATGACTATTATGTAATTATCGATTTACGAGAATAGCAGGAGTAGGACATGATCAAAAATTCAAGAGTACATGTATAACAGGACTACATGATACTATAGATTCAGATCACTGTATATATAATACAAGATATCAGGTCACTGTATATGATACAGGACAACAAGTATATGATTCCGTAAATGTAATAATCACAGTTCAAGTATTAACATGACAGAAGGCAGGTGATAGTGCTAAGTGATATCATAACAGGGGCAGGTGTCAAGTAGTAGCATGACAAGTGATAGCATAACAGGGGTTGTATCAGGCAGGTGATAAGAGACAGCATGGTAAATGATAGCACATTAGTGAAAACATGTCAAGCGATACACGAAAAACGTACCGATATAAGAGATCAGTACGAATACCGAAAAACCATTTAGTCTTAGAAAAATAGTATAAATAAGATTTCAAACTCTTCACAACCATAATAAAAGAATGAATAAACTGGCAAGCAGGTAATTAGCAAGCAAGCGAACATCCAAGCGGGACTAAGCAAGCTGGAGGCACAGACATCAAACAGTGTTTAATCACTAGAACGCTTGACGGAGCTACTAGAATGACTCAGTTTAAAAGGTGAGTCTAAAATCCGGCAGAGTTCCACCTAAATCTTGTTATAAAGCATTAAGCGTTAAGCATGCCAAACCAAGCAGAGCATAAGAGACCTGACGGTCTAAGCACACTCCTCTTTCGAAGAAGTGGGCGAGAGAGCCCAGTTCTAGAGTACGCTCAGGATCTAGGCGCACTCTCAGTAGCTACCACGAAACCTATAAGGGTGCAAGGCCTAACACCAATTGGGTAGCCTCTCGGGAGTGTGCAGAAACCCAGAGTCGATACAAGGGTACCTGCATGAGATATTAGTACCACACGAGCATGCATATAAATATGATAATATCTAGGTTAGCATGGAGCAGTGAAGTCCAGAGTCTGAGTAGAGAGCCTGGAGGCTAAGTAGAGAGCCCATAAGGGCTGAAGTAAGCCCGAGATCTAAGCGCACTCTCGGTAGCTACTACGAAACCCATAAGGGTGCAAGGCCTAGACCAATTGGGTAGCCATCCGGGAGTGGGCAGAAGCCCCGAAGGCTATACATGGGTACCTGCATGATTAATAACAATATGTGTACAATTATCATATGTTTACACTATTACAAGCATTCGAACACAGGATACAACACGTGATACCGGTACACGCATACAATCTGGTACAAATACACAGGACCATATACAACCTATCACAAACCCAAATACAGTACAAGCTCGACGATACAAGGAAAAACGCTCACCTAAAACACAAATCTGAAAATCCGTGCGCCCGAGCTCCCAAGCGAGGAAATACCCGAAGCGAGAGAAGGAGAGGAGGGTTTGGCCCCTTGGTGGCCGCGGGTCCTAGGGAGATGCGCCACCCCATAGGGAGGTCAAGGGGGTGGCCGGTGTAGGGAAGAGAGGAGAGGGAGAATGGAAGAGGTGTGGTGAGTGTTGGTGTTTGTAGTTGGTGGTGTTGGAGGAATTGGATTTTGAAGAATGAATGAAAAGGAAGTTAAAGGAGGTGAAGATGATGGTGATGTTGGAGGAAATAGGGAAGATGGAGGTGGTGTTGTGGTGGTGAGAGTGGAGATAATGGTGATGGAGAAAAATTAAAGAGGTGGTGGTGAAGATGGAGGATTTATAGTGGTGGTGGTGATGCTGTTGAAGATGGTGAAGTTATCGCCGAAATAGTCGCCGGAATGGTCGCCGGAGACATTGCCGGGAGTAGAGGGGGCCGGCCCTAAGCTTAGGTTGGTGGCGGCCTGGGTGAAGATGAAGTGGAGGTGATTTTGTGGAAAGATTTGGTGGTGGTGGAGGTTAAAGGAGATGGAAATGGAGAAGGATTAGTATGGTAAAATTTTGGTGATTATGGTGAAGTGGGAGGAGATGGAGGAGGAAGATGATGGTAAGGTGTTGTAGGTATTGTTGTTGTGATTGTAGTGGAGATGAAGGAGGAATGGGGTTGATAGGGTTTTGATGAAGAAATGAAAAGGAAGGAGAATGAAAGAGTGGTTTTTGGAGTTGGAGTTCAAAGAGAAGGGAAATGAATTTGGGATGAGATTTTTTATGAAATGGTGATGGGAGAGGGAGTTATGGCGGCCTAAGTGATGGGAGAGGGTGATGAGTGAGTTGGGATTTTGGAGGAGATATTTTGGTGGAAGGGTGTAGAATGTAGTAGAAGTGTTTACAAGTTGTTGGAAGGAAAAGG
>JAVJIF010027697.1:0-73285 GCA_038442645.1 Agave tequilana | reverse complement strand
TTTTGTGATAATACTAGTACTATTCATATGACTAAAAATGCAAATCAATATAGTAAGACTAAGCACATAGAGATTCGATATCACTTCTTAGAGATCATATGAGAAAGTGATATTGAAATTGATTATGTTTCTACTGAGTTTCAACTTGCAGATATTTTTAAAAAAACACTGATTTTAACAGATTTCTTTATATGTGGTGAACTAAATGTCTGTATTATTGATTGATGAGTTTTCATGGTTGTTTACCCTTTTTGATGTATGACAAAAGGGGGGGGAGAAGTATAAAAGTATGGGTTGTTTTGATGTTTATCTCATATATATTTTCATGTTTTGATGTTTATCTTCATATACGTTTCATGTTTTGTAGTAATAATAGAGCATATTTGAGGGGAGCTTTTACCTCCTTCCTATATTTTGTTTTATAGCTTATATGTTTTGTCATCATCAAAAAGGGAGATTGTTGGCCCAAAGGTTACAATTCCCGGGTTATGTGTTTTGATGATAACAAACCATATAAAAGCTATTTGGTACTATAGAAGTTCAAGAATGAATTTCAGGTTGGTACAGGTATTGATGGCTCTATTCTCAAGCATGAGATATAGGCTCTAGCTCAATCATGCTCAACATCAAGTTTCAGAGACGCCTGCTTATAGACTCATCTTGTAGATAGTTTTTTTTTAAAGATTAGTATATATGTTTGCAGCTCAAAAAACATACACGCACATAAATTGCACGTTTTTCAAAAGAATGTTTTTGGCTTTTGATTATCAAACCTTTAAAAATATACTTTATTTTATAATCAATATACTCAGTTTCTATATTTCAAAAGCCTTACAAAAATATTTTCAAAACATAACATATTTTCAAAATATATTTTAGGCTGGTTTTCTATTTTGACCAAGTCGGTCGATCGGGTGGTCGACCGTGCCTATTACAGGCCAGAACGGTCGATCGCACGGTCGACCGGAGTTCTGGCAATGGGGGTGTGAACGTTCCCGGTCAACCGGGCGGTCGACCGGTCCCTGTTGCGGTCGACCGGGTGGTCGACCGACTGTAAGCAGGTTTAGCCTCGATTTGTCACGGTTGACCGACCGGTCGACCGGAGGGCTAATGATCAATTTTTCAAATATGCCGGTCGACTGAACGGTCGACGGCCAGTCTGCCAATTTGGCAGAAACGGCTATTTTTTAATAGATTGTTTTAAAACATGTTTAAATAAAAAAATGTGTTAAGCTGTATTAGAGGGTCAATTTCTACCCTTTTATGCTGTAAAAACTATTCTATGTTTGCTCTTCTAAAACCCTATATAAAGGGGTCATTAGGGTTGAGTTATATACAACAACAAATTTAAAAATCAAAGTTTTGGGATTTCAAGTGAAAGAGCTTTTTGTTTCAGTTTTGTGCTATTATTTTCAAAAGTTCTCTTCAAGTTTGGTTCTTAAAATCTCTCTTCTATTTTTAAATTTCACTTACAAAATCTTGAGCTTCAATCTTATATATTATTCTCTAGGTTTGTAAAGAAGTGTTTTTCAAGAGAGAGTTTGTGGTCTTTGATCACCCAATGCTTATTGTATTGTTGCTATGCTATCTCTGGACTAGAGGAGCATGTTGGGGAGTTGTGTACTCCATAGTGGTTGTAATTCCTTTAGTGAAAAGTTATAGTGGATTGGAAATCCTTCACGGTAGTGAAGCGGGGACATAGAGTGGTGGCCTCAAACCTCAAAAAAAATCTCTTTGTTTGCGATTGATTTCTTGTCTCTCTTATCTACTGTATATTCATTCATTCATTGTCGATCTATACTCATTACAAAAGATTGCATTGAGCACCTCGAACTCTTATCTAAAGGAATCACGAGAAAGAAGTTCAAAACCTTCACGGGGTATACGACGTCTAATTTTGCTATGAGTGATCGTTTGCATCATCTCATTTTTATTTTACATTGAATATTGAATTGATTAGCCTTATACCTATTCACCCCCCCCCCTCTAGGTGTAATTTCAATTTAGCAACACGAAAATGAGCACGACATTTGAAATAGAAGCCAAAGTTAGATGGCATATAAACAACTAACTCAAACAGAGTCATCGCGATACTTACCATGAAGACTTCATCCTTCAAGTGCCGCCACCGTTCCTTCAAAGGTAGGACCTTGAGTTCCTCAAGTCCCCGAGGAAGTCACCACCAAGGGCCACCTTAACATCTCTCCTTCGGAGAAACAATCCTAATTCAGGATTCGCAAAAGTTTGCCCCGAAGACAGCTCTTGGGGAGCGGCAGTTCCCAAGGAGCCGACACCACCGGCGATCCTTACGCGTCTGTAGTCAGAGGATGTTCAGCAGCCACCATCTTAAACCCATGCAGGGACTCAAGCTCAGCATCATCCAGAGAGGAAGCGTCGTTGCCTCAACCACCTCCTCGGAGAGTAACTCAGTAGTAGAGGGCTCCGCTGGCATCTCCAGCTCCTTGTCCACCTCTTCAAGGGCCGCGTCAGCAACCTATTCAGGAGCCTCATTGACAGGCGAAGCCCCTCGCGCATCATCTACATCGTCGGAGGGCTCAACCGAGCCTCTTCTGCCATAGGGGACTTCCCCGCCATCGTGATTGGAGGAGTGGTCGCGACCTCGAGAAAGTCTGCCATCCCTTCCTCATTAGACTTGTCGAACTGAAGCCTGCACTTCTTATGCAATAAAAATAAACGTCAAGAAACAGTTCCTTGAACAAAAAACCAAAAAAATCAAGAATTTACCCTGGGGTGTGGAAGATGTGAAGGTTGAGCAAGAGCTATCTTCTTCTTGGTGGGAACCATATTGAAATTGCTCTGATACCAATTGAAATTGCTCTGATACCATTGTAAGATCACCTAGAGGGGGGTGAATAGGTGATGGCTAATCTAATGGTCACTTATGAACAAATAATGCGGAATTAAAACTAAGATGACCAAATTAAAATTTCTTTTAATTAAACTCTTATGTATAACTCAAGAGTGTTGCCGAATTCCCCTTGCGAGGCTGGGACAAGCTCCTCTAGATTCCCCTTGAATGGGTTGAGGTGCCGCGTTGGCTCTCTTGGTTGAATACTAGTGTTAACAACAATCCCAAGCAAGTATGTATATCAATTATGAGCACAAGGGAATATATCATGCAATATAGGATGGACACAATAAATTGAATGCAAGATATAAAATAGAGACAAAGAGAGAGAGAGGGAAGAGTAAGCAATCGCAAACACAAAGGGTTTGTTTCGAGGTTCGAGCACACTTGCTCTACATCCCCGCCTTCGACACACGAAGGATTTCCACTATGCAAGATCCACCGGATCTCTCCTCGGTGCCGTACACCTACAAACCCGGACTCCAAGTCCGTACACACGCAAGTCCACCGACTCGCCGAGGCCGTACCTCGAACCACCAAGAGTTCACAACCGAACTCCAACCACCAACAACGAGCACACTTGCCCGTTTCCTCAAATACAAAGAAAAATCTCTTGATGATCACAACACTTGATCACCTAAAGAGCACTCACTACAACACACCTATAGGAATATCTAGCAATGGATAGCTCAAGTGTGGTGTGAGAAAAGCAAGGAAAGACTATGGTGAAAAACTCAAAGAATCACTTAACACTCTCTTGATAAAACTCCCTTTTGATTGGAAGTATTAGCACTCTATTTTGTGGAGAAAACTCTTCTAAAAGTATCAGAAAAACAGCTCAAGAAATCTCCAAAATCTTCTACCTAAAACAAGTGACAAGACCCCTTTTATAGGGCTGCCAGAAAATAGAGCGTTGGGCTCATGTCAGTGCTGTCGGTCGACCGCCGGTCGACCGGCCAACGGTCATTTTCTGACCGTTGCAGCCACCGGTCGACCGGCTCGGTCGACCGATAACCTGGAATGAACTGTCGGTCGACCGGTCCGGTCGACTGATATTTCCAGAGAGCAAAGCTCTCTTGGCCGGTCGACCGACCGGTCGACCGGCCACTGTGCTGACAACGTGCACAGGGTTGTGCACATCGGTCGACCGGACCGGTCGACCGGTTTGGCCTGTCAGCCAGTTTCCAGGTCAGAAAACAGGATTTAAAATCTTTTATAAAATCCTAAAAATACATAGAAATTCTACAAAAATAGTTTACCAATATACTTGAAAGAACAAACATGCTTGCACAAAATCAAGACATGTTATAGATGTTTTGGTCTATTTTTGTAACTTGGAAATATTAGCTCAATAACCAAAATGTATTTTTCCAAAACATGTTTTTCCAAACTTGTTTTTCTAAATCTTCATCAAATACAAAAACAAGATATTTGAGTTCATTTAAAGCATAGTGTGTATGGATATGATCCACTACACAATCAATAAGAAATACTATGTTTTTGATATAAAACTCTAATCAGATTTTGGTTTAAAGATATGAACTATGAAATACCAAAATCCAAAGTTTTTATATTTTGTCTCAAAGAAAATCTTTTACTAAATAAAAATTCTTTTCTAAAAGAAATCTTTTATGAAATCAATTAAATCAAGAGTTCTATCAAGAGTGTGTGTGTGTGATATAACTTGAGCAATCCACCACTATTCTATCCTTACATTTTTACTAAAACAAAAATACAAATTCTATACCTAAACACAAGTCTTCAACTACTTGAAGTCTTCCCTTGAAAGCTTCATCTTCTTGACTTGGTCCAAGCTTGATCCAAAAACTTCCTTGGATCACCACATGCAAGCTCCAAATCTTGTTCTTTTATCCTTTGTTGAGCTATGCACCTACTAAGATCTTGATCATGAATCTGTCACTAATTAAACACAAGATCATTAGTAACTATAACTACATGAGTTGATCATCATCAAAACTAGGGTGAAGGCCTTTGGGCCAAACACATATGTCCCGGGACCCTAAGAATCGACAGCTGGTCGGCTTCCTCTTGTACAGGCTCTCCCAATTCAGGGGCAAGTGGGATCTTACCCAAAGCAGGCACCTAGGGATGATTGGGGACACTAGAGGTCAGTTCGGGTCCAGCAACCAACTCTTATTATGGTAATTGTAATTGATGGTCGTGAGCTTCACAGCTTCACCTCTATATTTGCAGAGAGAGATGCTCCCTCTTGGGAAGCGGACCCAAATTCCAAGTGGTCAGAACAGTCCCGCGTTCACTTTCTGACTCAGCCTCCCACGGTTCAGTCATTCGGACCATGGTCTCATGCATGTCATTGTCACTTTCAACCATGTTGACAATAAGTATGTCACACCCACCTGGGGCACGAAGTAGTGGGCATCTTGGCTAGTCTTCCTCATTGAGTAGGCAGTTCTGAAAACTTCTCGTTGGTAGGCCTGTGGAACCTTCAGAACAGAGAGCCTCGAACCCAAGAACTGTTCGCCACGCAACCCTGACAACTGTGAAGGGGCAATTCGGTAGAAAATCAGAACGCTGCGGACAAACTTCATCAAAAGCAGCTTCAACCCAGCGCCAAGACTTGCGGGTGCATGTAAACCCTGCCGTATTGTGGAAACAAATCAAATTTAGTGTCCGGGAGCCAAAACTCGATCTTGATCCCAGGAAAGAGTGCAACCCATATTTTTCAAAATACTCATCAACATCATCCTCACTATGGAGTCTGGTGGTCTTAGGGTAAAAATTCATACAAACCCTGGTGTGATGAGAGGATCTCTTTCCTTTCTCTTCCTCCGCGGCCTTTTCTTTGCCACACCACTGACTGCCCCGGATTTCTTCTTTCTTCATCTCAAAGAAATGTGAAAAATGACTGAGATCTGAGGACCAGAGATCTAAAGAAGGCAAGAAAGAAAATGAAGACACAGGGATTTGGGAAAAATGCCCAAGGGCCTCAGAGCGTTGTGCTTTTAAACCTTAGGGGAATGAGCAGTCGCTCGATCGGGACTCTACATGTATTACGGCAGATCAGATCAATATTGTTGCTTCAGATACGCAATACCAATTTCGAGCGTCGCGCCACAAAAAATGACGGTAACTTGATCAATGTTGCAGCGAAGGGGACACACATTTCGGCTTTGCCAGCCTGTAGAGTCACGCACGCCACTAAAAAAAAGAACTGAAGAGACAACGATTGACCCGAGTCCAGGTCTAGAGTTCCCTTCTCTATTTGCTCCCCTCTCTATCTCTCAGAGTTCCTGAGAACCCACAACTCCCTAGGGAAGGTTCCCGACCCCTCCAAAGAGAGGGAAACAGATGTGGCATCTGTAGTAGACAGTTTCTGACCCTCTCAAGATCATGTCATATGTCCATCCAGTATCAAACAGGCGCGCGACATATGGCCACTTTCAGAATCTCTGACCGGAAGTCCTCATTCAACTCAAACTCCGAGTGGTTCAGGTAGTTAAAAAAAAAGATAGAATAAGTTGTGAGAATTCCTATCTTTAAGCCAAATCTCTATTTGAGCTCCGCAGTTACCACTCGGGAACATATCAAGCACATCAACAATTGGATGCATGCTACTAGATAAAGATGAACTCTCACCTAACCAATTCAAACCTGGATGTTCAGCTTTAACCGTCTCAGAAATAAACGGTTAAATATTTAAACAAAGTTGGACTCTGCAGCCTTATCCAACAGACACTACTTGTATAAATAGTGGATCTCTTCCAGTGTGAAAAAGGATGATCACTTGAGCCTATAAACTCTTGCACACCACTAAATACTATTGTAATCTTCAGCATTATAGTGAAACCTCTCTCTCCGTAGTTTTTCCTTCGGGTTTTTCACGTAATTTTCTGTGTTTGCAGTGGATTTTCTGTGATTTGCTTTTCTTATCTCTACAAATTTGGTGCGCGAATTAATTCCTAAGAATTACTCACCGCAAGTACATACAAGTATATCTATCAAAAAAAGAAACCAAATTTCTAATAAACTTTATTTTTTGCTAATTCAATTTTGTTGCATCGTGAGTAAGCGATCCATAAACTTGAGCATCAAAATATAATCAAGTACCAAAAGCCTTTAGGTAGTAAACTAAGGAGTTGACTCAGGAAAAGTACACATCTTTTTTTAGTTTATCACTTTCAATTTCCTATAATAATTTAAAATGGTATTGAAAAATTCAAGGAAAATAAGTAGTCCCAATCATCCTTCCCGATTTTTCAAACAAAAGGCTACTACACTATATTCCGATTCCTTACCATAACTTAAAAATCGAAGCAAAAGAGTGAGCATTAGGAAACTATCTCAACTCAAAGTCTTCGCTAATTTAAAAAATATGTGCTAGTGAGCCTCAATAGTTTCTTTTAGGCCTGTTTGATGCTCGGAAGTGATGGGAAGTGAGAAAGTAGGAAGTAGGATTCTTTTCTTTTAAAAAAATGAGAATTTGTGTTTCTTTTCTGGTGTTTGGATGATAGTTGAAAAGTGTAATTGAAAAAGTGTAATATTTTTTCCGATATTTGGTTGGTAATGTGAAAGTGAAAGTGAAATGTTGACCACAAAGTTGACCCCAAATTAATATAAAATAAATATAATTATGAAAAAAATTAGACTGTAATTACACTGCAAGTGATTTACATGACCACAAAATTAACTTTTTTGAGGTACAACTTATTACCAATGAGATTTATATGACCACAAAATTAACTGTAATACTCTGGAAGTGGAGAAATGGCTGTGTAAAAGAAAGTGTAAAGGCAAAAGGGGAAATGAAAAGTTTTTCCCATTTTTCTTTTGTGTTTGGATGGACAGCAGAAGTAGGAAATGAATTTTCTCACTTCCGCTACCTCAAATCAAATAGCCCCTTAGTAGGGCCTATTTGATTTGATGAAAGTGACAGGAAAATGTGTAAGGGGGAAATAAAAATGAAAATGTGAAAATATAGTGAAAAATTAGGATTTGTACAATTCTCATTTTTGGTGTTTGGTTGTAGGGCTCTTTGGTTAGGGTGGAAGTGAGGAAGTGAGAAAGGGCGTGTTTGTTTCGCCGCAAAATACTGCAAAATGCAAGTCATAAAACTTCTTTTCCATTTTCCGTTGTTTGTTTCGCTGAAAAACATGTTGCAAAATGCAATTCTTCTTTTTTCACTTGCAGTTGATACAGTTAAATTTGTGGTCATGTAAATCTCACTTTTACACTTATATTTTCTCACTTGCAGTTGGTACAGTTAATTTGTGGTCATGTAACTCTCACTTGTAGTACACTTATAATTCAAAACAGTTACTTGATAATCAATATATAATTTAATATTATTAAATATTTAATATTTTAAAATAGTGTTAAATTTCTTATTTAATTATTTTATATTTTTAATCTTTAATTTTTTATTGTTTTTAATATGTTTTAATATTTAATATTTACTATTTTAATTTAATATTTTTATTTAATATTTTATTTAATACTTTATTATTTTATTAATACTTATTCCATTTTTTATTATTTTATTTAGAGTTAATATTTTATTAATATAACAATATTATACTTTAATATAAAATTACTATATATTTAATTATTTATTTTTTAATATAAAAATTACTTTATTAATATCATAATATATTTTATTATTATATTAATATTTTATTATGTTAAATTGTAATAATAATTCAGTATAATAACACTATAATGATAATTTATTATTAAATTATAATTATATTTTACTTTATTAATTTTATATTCTATAATATTACAATGATATTATAATAAAATTTATATTATAATAATTTTCAAGTATTTTTAATATTATAATATTATAACTATATTTATTATTGTTGTAATATTTTTTAATATTTATATTTTATTAGTATTCTTAAAATTTTATTAATGTTCTTTAAATTTTCTTAAATTTTATATTATTTATTTAGTTAATATTTTAGTAATATTTTACTATTTATACTAATATTTTATTAATATTATTGTTATAAATAAAATATTAAGATTATTAATTTTTATCTCAAATTTATTAATACAATTAATTTGTAATAGTAGATTTAATTTAATAGTATTTATAATATTTAAATCACTGCTACAGTTAATTTTGTAGTCAACTTTTTCACTTACATTTTACATTACCAACCAAACAACGTGTAAAACACAATATACTTTACCATTTACACTTTCACTTTATCAACCAAACACCGTAAAACACAATAGACTTTTCCATTTACACTTCACTTTATCAACCAAACACTATAAAACACAATATATTTTCTCTGCTACAGTTCACTTTTTCCATTCTCATTTTACGACTTACGACTTGCAACGAAACAAACAGGCCCAAAGTAGTAAAAGTTTTCTTTAAAACTTGAGAATTAGTTAGTAAGTTTTTCAGTGTTTGGATGTTGTTCGGAAGTGTGGTTTGAAAAATGCTATGTCTATTTCGGTGTTTGGATGATAACGGGGGTGTTTGGTTTGAAGAAAGTGGGCGGAAGTAAGGAAATGGGGAAGTATAATTGATCACTTCCCTATCTATCCAAACACCGGAAAAGGAAAATAAGAAAACCCCATTCCTTTTCTATTCTCTCTTTTACACAACCATTTCCTCACTTCCAGAGTGCTACAGTTAATTTTGTGGTCATGTAAATCTCATTTGTAATACGTTGTAGCGCAAAACAGTTAATTTTTGATCATGTAAATTTCACTTGCATTCTAATTACAGTCCATTTTTATTTTTCTTAATTAATTTTTATTTTAATATTATTTTGCGGTCAACTTTGTGGTCAACTTTTCACTTTCACTTCCACATTACCATCCAAACACCGAAAAATACATAACATTTTTCAAACTACACTTCCCAACAACATCCAAACACCAGAAAATTTATTAACCAATTCTCAAGTTCTAAAGGGAACTATTATCACTTCCTCACTTCCTTACTTCCTCACTTTCACCCTTAACCAAACAGGCCCAACGTGGAAGTGAAAGTGGAAAAGTTCACCACAAAGTTGACCACAAAATAGTATTAAAATAAAAATTAATTAAGAAAAATAAAAATTGGACTGTAATTAGAATGCAAGTGAAATTTACATGATCACAAAATTAACTGTTTTGAACTACAATGTATTACAAATGAGATTTACATGTCTACAAAATTAACTGTAACACCCTGAAAGTAAGGAAATGATTGTGTAAAGGGGAAAAGAGAAAAATGGAAAGGGGTTTTCTCATTTTCCTTTTCCGATGTTTGGATAGATAGGGAAGTGAGAAATGACACTTCCCAAATCTCTTACTTTCGCCCACTTCCTTGAATCCAAACAACCTCATAATGTGAAAGCGTAAGTGAAAAAATATATTGTATTTTCTGTGTTTAGTTAGTAATGTGAAAGTGAAAGTGAGAAAGTTGACCACAAAATCGACCATAAAATAATATTAAACTAATGTTAATTCTGAAATAATATTTTTGGGCTATAATTAGATTGCAAGTTAGAATTATATGACATCAAAATTTAATGCATTAAATTACAATTTATTACAAGTGAGATTATATGATCACAAAATTAACTGTAAAACCCTGAAAGTGAGAAAATGATAGCATAAAAGAGATGTGTAAAAGGGAAAAACGAAAAGGAAAAAGAGTTTTCATCTCCCAATTTCAATTCAAAACAAACAAGAGAAGTGAGAAATGAGTTTTCCACTTCCCATTTCCCTCCCACTTCATGAAGCCAAACACGCCCTTAATTAAAAAATTAATACCAAAACCAAAAGACTTTTAGAGGGGTATATTAAAAAAAATCCAAAGGGACAAAAAATTACTAGTTAATTACACCTTTGCTGACCCTTCGCCTAAAACTACCCTTGAGTTTTCAAGTCTTTCTCCAGTAACTTCGAGGCTATTTTCGTCAGTAGGAAATTTCTCCGCCCCTTTCGCCCCAATAAATTACCCTCCCCTGTGATTCGATACTCTGATTACCTGTGAGCTGTGGCGACGCGGTCACGCGGCTGTGTGCGCTCCGTTCCCAAGGCGGGGCCCCAGTCCAGAGTCTGTTCGAGGTTGAAATTTTTTTTGCCGCCATTGGTTTCAAATTTAGGGGTCTTGATGTCGATAATGAGATTTTTGCTTTTCTTTCTCATTCTTTTGAAAAAATTAGTTTTGTTCAAATTGCAGAGTTTCGTCATGGCCTCGAAGCGAATCTTGAAGGAACTCAAGGATCTGCAGAAGGATCCCCCAACATCTTGCAGTGCAGGCATATGTTTTTTTTTAGTTTTTTGAGTTTTTTTTTTTGGGTTAAGTTGTTGATCTCATTCTGATCGAATTTATTGATTTGACGTTTAGAGTAGAGAGGCATTAATCATTTGTCATCATTATCGTTGAAGATTTAAAAGTGAATATATTCAATATATATGCACAAATATGAATTGAAGCCTTCATTGTTAAAGCCCTGATTTTTATGTGAGGAATTAGTCAGAGACAGAGACTAATGGCTGATTTTTTGTTCTCAAAATTTTAATTTTATTGTCAGTGTCTGAACTGTATTATACTTGTTGCCAGGGGCGGATCTAAATCCACATTTGTTATTAATATGTGTATCACTTTCAATATTTAAAACCGACCGAAGGGAGGTTTCTTCCGTAACTCCTTCACAAAATTGTTCGTCCATCCATCCTCATATTGGGGGGGGGGGGGGGGGGGGGACAGCAACCTCCTCTTTTCCCTCCGGCTCCTCCCCTCCTCCTCCTTTCTCTTCTTCGTCGGTGAGATTCGGTCGGTTTCTCACTGCAAACGCGGTATACTAGTTAATAATAATGTGGGTGTAGGTGTGGGTGTTTGCGTGTTTGGGGAGGAACATTGGGGAAAGGGGAGAGGAGGCAGGATAGAGCGATCAGTGCACTATAGACATAGACTAGAATTTGATGTATATTCACCTTAAATGTGTGTTATGTGCTAGTGTTTGTGTATGTTTGTGTGGATGTATATTCATGTATATCTATGTATGTGTGCATGGATGTAAATGAACAGTAGGAGATGGTGTGGAGGAGCATTTGGGAAGTGCGTGTGTTTTGAGTAACATCTTGGAGGATGGGGGCTTGCAAGGAGTTGGATTTCTTTTTTCCCATTTTGTTGGTTCTCTCTCTGTGCGCGCCCGTGTGCGGGTGGTGGGTTTTTTTTTGGAGGGGTGTGTGTGCGGATGAGTGGTGGTGTTGTGGTACTAGGAGTACATGAGAGAGCGAGAGTGGGAGGGAGCACTAGAAGTACATGAAAGAATGAGAATGAGAGTGGGAAAGAGGGAGTGTGTACTGTATCTGCAAGACATGAGAGTGGGAGGGAGGAGGAGGAATATGGAGCACTAGAACAAAGGTCAACATGATATGGGGATGGGACAATAATAATATCTGTATGCACATTAGCCACAAATTTCTAGTCCATGCTTTTAACAAAATTGCATTAAGTTACTATGAGTTGTGTTATCTGGAAAATAGAGCTGCTTATATACTTGTTTAGACACTCAAAAGTTGTCTGTGAGGGTTTAACAAAGCTTACATGAGAGAGCGAGAGTGGGAGGGAGCGCTAGAAGTACATGAAAGAATGAGAACGAGAGTGGGAAAGAGGGAGTGAGAACTGTATCTGCAAGACATGAGAGTGGGAGGGAGGAGGAATATGGGGCACTAGAACAAAGGTCAACATGATATGGGGATGGGAAATTAATAATATCTGTATGCACATTAACCACAAATTTCTAGTCCATGATTTAATGAAATTGCATAAAGTTACTATGAGTTGTGTTATCTTGAAAATAGAGCTGCTTATATACTTGTTTAGGCACCCAAAAGTTGTCTGTGAGGGTTTAACAAAGCATATGTTGTAAAACATAACTATTAAGACACTATAATGCAGGAGTCATGAAGGATTAATCTGATCGACCTGATATTATCTTGTTAGATATGAATTGTTACTAGATTGTTGTGAATATTCTCTCTTATGCTGTTTATAACCTGATCACTTTTTTGAACTAGGTAATTCTGTTTATTACATTTAGGTCCTGTTGCCGAAGACTTGTTCCATTGGCAAGCAACTATAATGGCCCCCCCCCTGATAGCCCGTATGCTGGAGGCATATACTTAGTGAACATTCATTTCCCTCCAGATTATCCCTTTAAGCCACCAAAGGTTTGTTTTTTCTACCACCTTTTTAGATTTGGTTTCCTTGTCTTTTTTTTTTCAACATATTTTTTATTTTTTGTGATTGGCATTGGTTCCACATTCTAGTATATGTTGTTATGTCATGATAATTCTTGAAGATGTCCAAGTTTGATAAAAAAACATTTACACTCATATCACTTTTGATAGTTTATGCCGAAGAACACCATCTGTGCTGCTATGAAATGTGTTTGGGGATCATGTTCTGGCATATTTTCTGTAACATCCATTCTGTAATAGGTTAGCTAGCTAATTTCTTTCATTAGTAAATGCTAATCATTGATGTAATACATGATCACAATCACCTTCGAATGCAAATAAAAAAAGAAAAACTAGGATTTTATAAGAAATATAATGAAAAGAGAGATTAGGGTTGGAGAAAGAATCAGATAACTTTGGGTTTCACACCCCTTACGCGGGCTTCACAGCCCTTGCACCACAGGCTTCGCACGAAAAACTCAAGAGCACTCTCAAGAGAATTTAATTGGAAAAAGTTTTAATTATTCATTGTCTACCCATAAAGAAGTGTAGGGGGCCTTTTATAGGCTTTACAAGAGTCTACTTCTCGAATATAACTGATGTGGTACTAAAAGTAAAATAGACAAAGTATGACATCTCAAAATAAATTAAGACATGAAAAGACAACTGAAACTAGTGTGATGTTCTCATCATTTTCCCTCAGGGTGGGAGAAACTCGACCTTGTCGAGGGAGGGTCCTCACGAAGTGTCTCAGTCGGGCCAAGGTGGTGGCCGTGGCAGCAGCATGGGTACATCATGTCGAGACTATGGTGACGGAGGAGGAGTTGGTCGCCATGACGGATCGGCTGTGGAAGATAGCAACTCGATCAAGAAACAGACAGTAGAGCGAGGCGCATCATCTCTGCTGAAGACGGAGCTGATACCAGGATCCCACAGACTATCCAACTCATAAGTAATGAAAGCAATCCTCTTCAGAATCCTATCGAAATTTTTACGCCAAGCATACAACTTTCTCGTGATCTCAGGGTGACTCGTAACCATCACCTTATTATCAATTGCAAATTCCTTCCAAATACTATATGGGTATGTAACAAATTTGTAGATGTTGTAAATTGCTATCAGCATAGTGATACCATCAATATGTGCAACGAGCAGATGCAAAGCAGTAGGTATTCTAGACATAACTCCTAACGATGGGACAATGAGAGATATGACATGCTAGGACACACATTTAACGATGGAGGTACACGAAACAACATCTATAAAACTATATTCAGCACAAAAAAAGAAGTATTAGAAAATACCTGTTGGAGGGCAAGAAATTCAGGCGACTCTCTAAAAATGAATTGATAGGAACAACTATAAACTATATTCAGTACAAGAAGACTCGAATGGCTGACTAGGCAAAGTGGATATATTAGGCTCAACTATCTCATCCACGTCATCATTGACACTATCAGAAAACATGTGGATTTCATTAATAATCGATATGTCAAACTATGTCTTTAATTATATTAACAGTCTCAGGAGGAATTTGGACATCCTTAACTTTCGAGTCGTCAACTTCATCAGTGGGCACAGTTCTAACATGTTGACTCTCCGAGGGGCACTGATAATCATAATGTCCATATCCCTTACATTTAGAACACCTGGGCTTGGCATTGACTAGCGTTTGAAAGTCAACTCCAACTTTAATGCAACATCAAAGGTCTCTTCAACCGTGTCTAAGTCATAGGGGCCAGTAATCATAACATGTTTTATTTTAGGTGGTAGACTCTAAACAAATCTAGTTACAGTCTCAGAAGGGTGCTCTCTCACTTCACTGCGATGGGTTAAGTCTTTAAACATGGCAATGTAATCCTGAACGGACATATGATCCTGATGGAGATTGTGTAGCTGGTCTAAGTGGGGGTCAGATAATGCTGACTAGTCATGATGGCAAAGAAGTAGATGCAATGGAGAACCTTAGAGTCAAGTAAACTAAATGTATGAAAAGTGATAAATACTTATGCAACCACTAGATCGAAGTAAATAGCATTTCAACCAACAAATTATAACAATACAAATAATAGTTGCAAGTAATCTAATAGTTAAAGATTCAGGTCAAGTTAGGACATCACCTGAGGGGTGAGTCGTTCACGCCCAACGCAAAATCTACTAAGATTTCTTGGAGAAATACTCACACCGAAGAGAATAACTCACTCACAAAGTCCTGAAATAGCAGTAGTACGAAATGGAAGAAAGATGCCTCGAACTGGGCTCAAATCGGAATGAAAAAGTGGGCCCAAAATATTGCTCTTCTGTTGTACAAACAGTACCGGCTCCAAACAGAGGCTTGAAGAGATCAGATTTGCTCTAAAAAACTGCATAAACTTTACCAGTAACTCCGATGCTCAACTACCAACCCACTGCTTCAGACAGAACTTGAATTGGACTCCAAACGGGCCTGAAATGGGCTTCAAAATGGGCGAATTTTTGGGTTTGGGGGAAATGAACAGTAACCGGAGGGTTACTGTTCACTGTGTACAGCAATAAACAGTAACCGGAGGTTACTGTTCACTGTGAACAGTAATAAACAGTAACTGATATTTTTTTTGTCTCTCTGTTTTTCCCTCTATGTTTTTCTGTTTTTTTCTTTATTTTGTGCAAAGTTGATCTAGATTTAGATCTAACAGTAATTGGTTTTTTTTTGCAAAGTAGATCTAGATTTAGGGGTCTATTTGGTTGTCGTAATTGGCCGTAATTCATAAGTCGTAATTGGTAAAATCTTTTACAGTTGTAAATGAGTTACATGCATGTAAGTTTTACGGTATTTGGTTGGTAATATAAAGTTGTAAGTGGGAAAGTGTATTGTATTTTACAGTGTTTGCTTGTCGTAATGTGTAAGTCGTAAGTGAAAAAGTTGACCACAAAATTAACTATTTGGTGATTTAAAAAATTTTAATATTGCAAATAAATATTAAAAATGCTAAATATTAAAAAAATTAATATTAACATAAAAAATAATATAAATTTACATGACCATAAAAGTAACTGTAACTGGGCTGTAAGTGAGTGGTAATTGGGTTGCGTAAGTCTTTTACAAATTACGGTCCAAACAAACATCGTAGTTATAATTGGGTTGTAAGTCATTTACGAATTACGGACTTTTATGCCTTTTACAGCGAAACAAACAGCCCTTATATCTAAGGATTTGGGGAAGAGAAGAAATTCGATGGGGATTGAGACCAAAGCTCTGATACCAAATTGATATAATATAGGATCACAATCACCTTCGAATACAAATAAAAAGGAAAAAATAGAGTTTTACAAGAAATAAAATGAAAAGAGAGATTAGGATTGGAGAAAGAACCAGATAATTTTAGGCTTCGCACCCCATACGCGGGCTTCACACCCCTTATATCACGGGCTTCGTACCCAAAACTCAGAGTACTCTCAAGAGAATTTAACTAGAAAAAATTTTAATTATTCATTGTCTACTCATAAAGAAGTCTAGGGGGGCCTTTTATAGGCTTTACAAAAGTCTACTTCTCGGATATAACTGATGTGGTACTAAAAGCAAAATAGACAAAACATAACATCTCAAAATAAAATAAGACATGAAAAGACAACTAGTAACTAGTGTGATGTCCTCATCAATCATACTATCACTTCATCATGAGGGCTTCTGTTATATGAATGTTGTAATACAACTCATGTCTTATTCATGTTGCCTTTAAGTTGTAGTTGATTTAAATGTGATGTCAGTCCATGTTGCTCCGGCATGCGTCATTTTTGCACAATATTGTAGTAAAGATATCGCTAACTTTAGTCATCCTTCATCTCTCTTCATCTCTAACTTCAACTAAATAGTGTGCCTACCCTGCGGTCCTACCTTCTTCTTCTTCCATAAGTGGGGCCTTTCAGTATCTAGTAAGGGTTCAGGTAAGAAGTGCAGTTGGTTGTGGCTGAAAATTTAGATGCTAAGGCTCATGGCCATGGGGTGACTGAATATGAATCTTATTGTTAACTCATCAAGGTATCAGCCCTTGTTAATTTTATTCAAATTGATTCTATTCCAGCAGACCCAACTTGTAGCACCGCGACGAAGCCTTTTCGGTGTCCCAGTGTCTAGGTGATTGGTCCAGCTCTGCGACTTAAGCTTCAACAATATTTTAGACTCTCCAGGTTTCGGTTTGGAGCGCCTGCATTCAGTTCAAATAAACAAGACAAACATAAATTTCTTTTGGCACAAGCTTCTTTTATTGACATCATGCTGAATGTATGTGTGTGTGTGTAAACAAGACAAAAATAAATTTCTTTCGGCACAAGTTTCTTTTATTGACATCATGCTGAATGTATATGTATGTGTGTGTGTCTATATATATACATATATATACATATATACATATATATACATATATATATATATATATATAATACACACACATATACACACACACACACACACACACACACACACACACACACACATATATATATATATATATATACACACATACATATATACATACATACATACATATACATATATACATATATATTATATATACATATACATACATATACATATACAGATACAGATACACACACACACATAGAGAGAGAGGGGGGGGGGGGGGGGAGAGAGAGAGAGAGAGAGAGAGAGAGACCCAAGAGGGGGTGGGTAAGGGTGACCCTCCCATGTGGATAAAGTTTCTACGTACGTGAGATCTTTTCGCCCATGTCCAAAAAGAAAAAGAAAAAGAAAAAGAAAATGATACTATTACCGGTAATGTGGCAATGAGAGGCAAATTTGTGCACATGTTTATAGGGAGTAAATTCCGAGTAGTTTTGACTCGCACCTCCGTTCCATCAAGGTCTATCAAGTCACAACAATTATAAATACAACCATAAATTAATGTGTAATAAACTCATTAAACCAAACTTATAGAAAGCTTGCATTAAATAGTATTTATGCATTTACTTAATAAACATGATGCATCTGTGAGGGTTGTGTATCTGAAAGATAGAAGAAAATAAATGCTATGTTTTTAACTTTAGAAACAATGCAAATAGAAGTACTCCTTCATCAGACATCCAGAACCTTACAAGAAATCAATATGTTCTCCACAACTGGTAAGGAATCGAATGAGCTTGTAGCTTTGCATGTGTGGTCTCGAGATTTTATAATCTTGAGAGAGGAGATGATTATCCATAATGTCCTATATATTTAAAATTGTTATGGTTCATAAATAGTTGGAAAACATTAAGTATTAAATCTATGAATTGTAGCAAATACAAAATGTCATATTATATGACAATTCATCTCATAAAGTCTCGTGCCCAGCTTTATTTTGACAACCTCTGTTGAGGAGGTTTAATCAATATTGAAAATACCGATAGCGTAAAGCATAGTATTACAGTGCAAATAGCATAGCATGAAGCGTAAGCTACATAGTTTTTTTTTTAATTTAAAAAATAAAAATCAATCCTAAATAAAGAAATAGAATATATATATATATATATATATATATATATATATATATATATATATATATATATATATATATATAAACCAGTCCTATATACAGGCCTTGCCAGTGTCCGACTGAGGTTCACCGGTGTTGATCAATGTCAAAAAGAGGGCTAACTGTCAAAAATTCGTGGTCTCTTGATAGAAGATTAGGGCTTGTTGTTAAAGATTAAGACTCGATATGGATTGTTGAAGTTTCATTGCAATCTGTCACCACTGAAGACGAGGCTTCATCACTCGAGAGAGAAGAAAGCCCTAACCCATTGCTTTAGGTATCTTAAGAAAGCTCCCCAGTCACCCACTTAAGTCAAAGAATAAGCAATATATCATAGCGTGGCTACGCGACGCTACATAAAAGCGTAAATAGTGTAAGCTATTTTAAAGTAGCAGAGAGCTACATTGTTACTTAGCTATTTAGAACACTATGTAGCATGTAAGGAGGGCTATGCTACAAAGCTGGCTTTTTTAGGCTACGAAGCTAGCTTTTTCCAACATTGGATTTAATTTACAAGCCTTCCAATTTTCTATTTAAAGAAAATAGATTTTCAAATAAGTTTGTAAAATCAAAAGGTATACTTACAAATATAAAAATTTTAGAAACAAACTTTATTCAAAATATTCTTCAATTTTGGCAGACTATATGTTCGCGTTCAATTCTAAAACTGTCAGGTTACTGAAGTGAGACAATAGAGATATTAAGACCAGCACTGAACGTTCATGAAATCCTGTAATAGAAAGTTTTATGCACTGATCACAAGAGAGTAGTCCCCATATCTCTCATAGTCTGAGTTAGTTTGATTCGCATCTCCGCTCCATCAAGGTTCGACAATGTATTCATAGTAGTGAAGCACACGATGATGGATGTGTTTAAGCCAAGGACTCTCAATAAGCTCATCCATCCACAATCATAGTCTACAAAACCTGTAGACAAATATCGATTTAAATTAATGTCGCATACAATGTCAAACAATGAATGCCTAATATAAATAACAAAACAACCACACAATATTCACGATTTTCTTCAAGCCCCTTATTTTTGGTTGTTATTTATGAACCATAAGAATTCATTAAATAGATAGGACCTTATGGCTGGTCCTCTTCTCTATTGAGATCATAAATTCTCAAGGCCACACATGCAAAGGATATAAGCTCATTTGATTTTTGACTAGATGGCAATGTTCTAAATATCGAATATCAGGATCGTATCGGATGGGGGTTTTTCATATCGGATATCGGATATCGGGAGAGATCGGGGATACACGCGCATATCGGGCGTTCATATCGGATACTATATATAATGAAATATTGATAACTAAAAGTTAGTTTATTGTCATAGATATCATCTACCTAATAAAATGATGTAATATGCATGCAAAGATAGTAAAAAATAATGTACATTTGCACGCAATCGTGCAATAAATAAGTTATTTATTTTGGGAGATATTTTGGGCGATTTATCGGCCGATATCGGGTGATTTATCGA
This sequence comes from Agave tequilana, assembly GCA_038442645.1. NCBI lineage: Eukaryota > Viridiplantae > Streptophyta > Magnoliopsida > Asparagales > Asparagaceae > Agave > Agave tequilana. The sequence continues at coordinate 53,233 of JAVJIF010027697.1, read as the reverse complement.
CCGATATTTCCAATATCGGCCGTTTTTTGCTGTAAACGATATGGCGAACGATTTTCCTATATCGTATCGGTAGCAAGGAAAAAAAGAGATATCGAACGATATCTCGACCGACTCGGCCGATATTTAAAACAGGGCTAGTTGGGGAGAGCATCTTGATTGCTTGTGAGGTTCTTGTATGTTTGATAAAAGAGTATCTATTTACATTACCTCTAAAGTTCTAAACATAGAATTTATTACTCTCGTCTCTCTTTTATGTTCGCAGTCATCACAAATGTATCTTCTTAATTAAGTAAATGCATAAATGCTATTCAATGCAACCTTTCTATAAGTTGTTTAGTTGTGGTTTATTACACATTAATTTATGCTTGTATTTATAACGCAATGTTGTATTTGCATCTATATTTTCTACAAAGTCATTGTGTCCTAACATCTAATTGGATAATCCTAAATTGAAATAAATCATAACAAAGATTATAAACAACGTAAAGAAAAATTATCCTCGTCTAATAATAAGATGATCCAAATCCGTATATCTGCAATTTATGCTGGTTTTGCATACCCAAACCAACCCAACCCCAAGCATGTTTATGTGGAGATGAATAGACACTTGAAATTGGTATTTTGTAACTCGTGCCTTTTATTCTTCTAAATGTCGGTCATCATGCCTGTTATGCAGTTTTTTACCATTAGGGGGTACGAAATGAAGTAGGTAATATTGTAGCACCTTCAATTGTTATGACATGTCATTTGTTGACTTGACTACACAAATATATCACCTTTAACACTGGCGCATTTTGGTTATACTATATTTATCAGCTAACATGGCATTTTGGACATCATACGATGTTTTAGAGACCTTTTACAGTCTTTCCCCATGCATCCAAAATAACTGAGTGAAAATTCATGTTGTTAATACCTGTTACCCATGCATTAATCGGTTGGCCAAACAATCTCTAAACCATATGATTTTTAATTCATAAGTATTTGAAAGCATGAAGATAATAATAAAAGGTGTGAGCCATCCATCATCACGATAGTCCATCATGCATTTCAGGAAGTGCAACCCGGGAAAATTTTTCTGCTTCTCGCACAAATCATTATCTTATATGTATATGTACACTCTATTATGCCAACTATTTACCTTGTTACTTTTTATATTTTTTTTCCCTTTCTCAATATGTTGTTTCCTTGGTTTCATGTTATTTTGCTGGTATATGTTCTTTTTGTATCAAAACTTGAATTGCTCTCGACCTTTTCTTAGACTGTGCTCTTTTAATTTTGTGTTGGAAAGAACGCAATTCGATGCAATAAATGATGATAGTAAGAGAGAACGATATTGTAAGTATCAGGCGAAGGCAAGTTGCAAGACATTAGATTTAGAAAGTAATAACACTTATTTGTAATTGTATAAATTTCAATTCTAGTCTCTCTTTCTCCTGATTGTGGGGATCTTTCCCTTAATCTCTTGCCTGAAAACGGACAAACGAATCCAACTTTTTGGGGGTGCTGAGCTTAGAACTTTAAATATTTATCTCCATAGAAAAGTTTTTTTGATGTAGGAGAGCCTAAAAGATGAGATACATATTTGGACTCTCAATTGTGTGTTTCCGAAGCCCCGAACTTGTATTTAAATAGGGAAAGAAGTAAAAGAAAATAGTTGTTTAGGATGTCTTACTAAGACATCTTGTACAGTTGGAAGATATTTCTAGCCCTAGGATTTTTTTTTTTGGGTTTTCTGCATAGTAAGGGGGGACAAGCATATTCATTAAGATTATCTTAGAGATCTAAAAACATGTCAAAAATTTGAAAATATAGTTGAAAGATGAAGCAATTTTATTAAATGTTTTATCTTTTAACATGAAGAGAACCAAAGGGGGAAAAGTGTAATCCTACTAATAGTGGTAAGATTGTAAGGACGTGCCATGCACTTGATTTTTTTTTTTAAACTTGAGCATTCCCTGATTTGATATGAAGATCTATTTTATAGTTTTATTTGACCAATTTATTTGAAAATTTTATATTCATCTATGGGCCTGTTTGGTTAAGGGTGAAGTGAGGAAGTGAAGAACTGAGGAAGTGGTAATAGTTCCCTTTAGAACTTGGGAATTGGTTAGTAAGTTTTCTGGTATTTGGATGTTATTAGGAAGTGTGGTTTGAAAAATATTATGTTTTTTCCGGTGTTTGGATGGTAATATGGAAGTAAAAGTGGAAAAGTTTGACCGCAAAATAATATTAAAATAAAATTAATTAAGAAAAATAAAAATAGACTGTAATTAGAACGCAAGTGAGATTTACATGATAAAAAAATTAACTGTTTTGTGTTACAACTTATTACAAATGAGATTTATATGGCCACAAAAAATAACTGCAGCACTCTTAAGTGAGGAAATGGTTGTGTAAAAGAGAAAAGAGAAAAGGAAAGAGAGTTTTCTTATTTTTCTTTTCCGGTGTTTGGATAAATAGGAAAGTGAGCAATTATACTTTCTCATTTCCTTACTTCCGCCCACTTCCTTGCAACCAAACACGCCCTATGTAACTATTTTCATAAATGATAAGAGAACAACTAATTATATATGAGAAAATAAGATTAAGGAGAAACAAAGAAAAGAAGAAAATTATTTAAAAAGGTAAATAAAGAGTTCAAAATAGATTAGAATCAGAATAAAAAATTCAAAAATAAAAATTTAAAAATAAATTAAATAATTTAAAAAAAAGAAAGGAAAATAAGTAGAATAATATTTGGAAGAGAAAGTAATAAAATATAAAGAATAAACTAAAATAAGAAATTTGGAATAAAAATGAAAAAACATGAAAAATGAAAGAGATAATTTAAAAAAGAAATGTAAAAATCTAGACAAAGAAAGAAATTTAAAAATATATATAGAGTAGAATTGGAAAAAAGTCAAGAAAAAATATGCATAAAAACAAGAAAAATGGAAGAAAAGAAAACAACAATTCTTAAAATTAAAAAGAAAGGAAAGAAAGAGGCTAGAATATGTGAAAGGAAAGAATAAGAAAAGACATAGGTAGTCAAAATATACAAAATAAAAAATATAAGAAAAAGTAGAAGTAAATAAAAATAAAAAAATAAAAAAAGAAATTTTTTAAAATAAATAGAATAATTAGAAAATAAATAAAGAAACATAGAGAAGATTACATAAGGAATCAGTTAAAAACAGAAAATTAGAAAAAGGAAGAATGGATTAAAAAGTTCAGCATTCTCAAAAACTTTAAAAAAGAAAAAAGTTTGAAGGAAACAAAGGAACCTTAACGAGCATAAAAAAGTAAAACAAGAAAAAGAATCTTGAAAAACAAAAATAAAAAATCGAAAAGAAACAAAAGAAAGAACAATAAAGCTGAATAGAACCAGAACAGAAAAAAGAAAACTTGGGGAAAAAATGGAAGAAAAGAATTGTGAAAAACAAAGGAATTAAAAGAAGTAAAAATATCAAAAAGAATTGTGAAAAACAAAGTAAAAATATTTTGACAATCTTTTTTCACCAAATATAGTCTTTTGTTGATATATAAATATAAGTAAACATCTCAAACATGTAACGTTAACAAAGAATATGATAAATGTAGAACGTGCACCAAAGACGTGTCCAAGAAGTGTTATAAATTAAAAAAAAAAGAAAATTAGTATATAATTAGGGATATTTCCAGTCTTGACAAAGTGTGACGCGAGTTTGAGCGGCGTCCAAGAAGTGTCGGTGCTAGTGGAAGATAGGCGTGTCAATGGGTTCAACACGCATATGGTTTGATAAAAGAAGTGTCTATGCTTATGTTATTACTTTTTATTGTTTGTTCATTGTTTTTTCCTGGCCTCAATGTTGATGGATGCCTTCCAGTTTAAGCTTGAAGCCATATTGCATGCATTTTCTCTATGGACGATTTCTTCAATCCATGAATAACTATATTCTTATGCCTTGCATGCACATCACAATTTGTTCTTGATTTTGTTCCAAAGACAATTTTATTTGTAGTTTGGACTTGATTTTGTGTACCATATTATTATATCTGCCTCAACTCGGTGTTTTAAATGTCGGCCGACATTTTCGAAATGTCGGCCGACATTTCATTTCAAGCCTTCACCGCCACGACATCCCCACCCGCATTTGAAATGGCGTTTTAGAAAATGTCGGCCGACATTTCGGGAAAAATCCGATATGTCGGCCGACATTTTCCCGAAATGTCGCCCGACATTTTGAGAAAAACCCAATATGTTGATTGGTCTTGGAAGTTAGAGCAATTAAGAAATTTTAACAATAGATTAGTGAATATATGCAAAATGTTTAAGTTAATTATACATATCCTAAACATATTTATGTAGTTTTGCATAATTTGTGTATGTATTACCTTGATAAGAATTTTTAAATTACATTATTTAAGACATCTAGGATATATATTTGTTATCCGTAATGACGTCCGAAATTTACTAAATGGCTCCGAAATATCTCCGAAATCTGAAATCCGACATCCGATTACGACATCCGACATTTCCCTGATATCCGACATTTAAAACACTGCCTCAACTAAATTAGCTTTTGATGATATCAATTGACAACTTCAGTGTCATGTTGGGGGAACTGATTCATCTTCTGCTAATCCAGATCATGCCTATATTGTATTTATTCAGATTTGGATGATTCAGTTGACACTTCAATGTCATATCAATGTCATATTAGGTGGGAATTGATTCATCTTCCGCCAACACTTCAGATCATATGTATATTGTATTTGTGATATGCCAAAGAAGAATGTTGTTTACAAAAAAAAAATAGTGACATATCATTTTAAAACATTGTATCTAGGAATTTATAACTATTGGACCTTTTACATGATTTCTCTTCATTTATTATTTTGTATCCTATTAGACAGATGTAAATATTCCTGTGGGTCGATAGATATACAAATAAAGGTGAGAATAGATAAATCAAGTAAATGGCATGCATGACTGTGATAGTCAAATTGAATGTTTAATGTAAATTTTATACAGCATTGTTATGATATCTAATCTTCTTTTTACTCATTTTCAATATGCCATCTGCTTTTACCCAATGGGCCAATATTGAACAGACCTTAACTTCTCAACCAGACTTGGTCTTTGTCTATCGGTGTCATTTCACTTCAGACAAGTCTCTTTTTCTATCAATGGTAGATGAATCAGTTCCCCTAACATGACACTGAAGTTGTCAATTGATATCATCAAAGCTAATTCAGTTGAGGAAGATATAATAATATGGTACACAAAATTAAGTCCGAACTACAAATAAAATTGTCTTTGGAAAAAATCAAGAACAAATTGTGATGTGCATGCAAGGCATAAGCATATAGTTATCCATGGATTGAAGCAATCATCTATAAAGAAAATGCATGCAATATGGCTTCAAGCTTAGAATGGCAGGCATCAATCAACATTGAGCCCCAGGAAAAGGACGTTGAACAAAGAATAAAAGAAAAAATGTGTGGTGTGGTGTGGTGTTTTTTTTTGGTTTGGGGTTGGGGGGTTGTCTGTAGAAAGCCTGCAATAAGATTCGGGCAGAGTCAGAATCCTGACAGTGCCGGGCTGGGTTATCTTCTAATTCAAGGGTTATCATTTGTGAAAGTTTTCATAGTTTTGATTTCATTATCATGAGAATGAGAAATCACATGCTGTAGCTAGGTTGGAAAATATAATCAATAACTTGTAACATCATTGGTTGGGATATAATACAAGAAGAAATGACTTAAATATTTATAAAGGTTTTTAGGGTTTATCTTATGTGGAAAATATTGTATGCTGATTAATCTATGAAATTTATCTTGATTATGATTTACCCTCACAGGCTGGATAGAACTTGTTTTTTCTTGATTTTCTGTACATGGTTTTCTGCATGCTTAGTTTGTGACAGTGAACTTAAATTATTTTAGCATTAAAAACATTGTCTAGCACCCTAGGAACCCTGAAGATGAACAAAGGATGGGAATATGATACAACATGGACATGGCAAATCCTTAAACAGTAGGATACGGTGAAATGAAGATGTGTGTCGAGCGCGCTTATGCTTCTGTGTGTGTTCATGCGCACACGAGTGTGTTTGACACACTAGAAGCCCCATGCATAGTTTTTAACTAATTAAATCAACAAAAACATAGGAAGTCCAGTTCAATAGCTTGCATAATACAAGTCCATGAAACCCTCATACCTTACCTGGATTCTGTTAGAATAATATCCCTTCTATGTGAAAGGGTCTCTTTTTATGTTTCCCGGGCATAGTTCTGATGCACAAGTTTTTTCGGATTCTTAAAACTTTGACATGGTTTTATTGTGTTTGGTATGTGTCAAGCAAGAGTTGGTATCTAATATATGTCACAGGGGAATATGGGTCTCACTTTGAGGTGTTGGTGCTTCCTAGCTAACCTACTATGTTTCATTTCCGCTTATTCACTTCTTTTGTTTGTTGCTAATCGAGTTATTCATGCATTCTCGTGTTTAAGGTTTCTTTCAAGACCAAAGTTTTTCACCCAAACATCAATAGCAATGGAGCATCTGCCTGGATATTCTTAAAGAGCAGTGGAGCCCTGCACTGACCATCTCTAAGGTATTATCAGTTGACTGTACATTTTGGTTTTTGATGCACATATCTATATTTATCATATTGTTTTTCCCTCATTCATGTTCTTTTCAGAGTCTATAATCTTGTGATTTTGCTTCAACTTTCTTAGACGAGCCTTTTAAATTCTATACTTGTATCGCATAGTGGTTCTAGTTTTGATTGAAAATTGGTTGGTTTGTGATGTTTGACCATTGTGATATTTGTTTTGTAACAATTAAATTTCTGTGGAAGAGAAAAGATTGTAAATGGAAAAGAAAACTTCCCCTCAAATAATTCTCTTTATAGGTAGGTAGGTGTTATGTACCTCAGTATTAGGAAGAGTACCTTAGTACCTCTCTATAAGAACAAGAGTGATATCCAAAGTTGTTCAAACTATCGTGGAATAAAACTTATGTGTCACACCATGAAGTTTTAGGAAAGAGTAATTGAACACAGGTTAAGGCAGAATGTTACAATATCAGAGAACCAGTTTGGGTTCATGTCGGGGCGATCGACGACAGAGGCTATTCATTTGCTTCGTCAACTTATAGAGCGATTTCGCGAGAGGAAGAGAAATTTACATATGATCTTTATTGATTTAGAAAAAAAGCTTATGATAAGGTGCCAAGAGAGGTATTATGGTGGACATTGATGAAAAAGGGAGTTCCCATCAAATATATTGACATAATCAAGGATATGTACGATGGAGTAGTGGCAAATGTCAGAACTTGTGGAGGCATAACAAGCGATTTTTCAATCACAATTAGATTGCATCAAGGATCTGCATTGAGTCCATTCTTATTTGCCATAGTGATGGATGAATTTACTAAAACTATTCAGGATGAGATACCGTGGTGCATGCTATTTGCTGATGATATTGTCCTAGTCGATGAGACGAGAGCTGGGATAAATGTCAAATTGGAGTTATGGAGGTAGACTCTAGAATCTCGAGGTTTTAGATTAAGTAGGGCCAAACAGAGTATATGGAGTGTAAATTCAGTAAATAGGAAATTTGAGATTATAGTATTGTGAGACTAGATGGACAAGAAATATCGATGAACAGTCATTTTAAGTACTTGGGTTCTATTATCCAATGGGGAGATCGATAGTGATGTCACCCATAGGATCCAAGCCGGTTAGTTGAAATGGAGGAGCGCAACAGGAGTTTTATGTGATTGTAACATTCCATTATAGCTGAAGGGAGAGTTTTATCAGACTGCTATTAGGCCAGCTTTGTTATATGACACAGAATATTGGGCTATAAAGAGACATCATGCCCAGAAAATGAGTGTAGCAGAGATGTGCATGCTTCGTTGGATGTATGGTAACACACGGAGAGATAAGGTAAGAAATGAGGATATTCGTACTAAGATAGGTGTAACTTTTATAGAAGAGAAGGTGAGAGAAAACCCTCTATGATGGTTTGGTCATGTGCGACGTAGACTTACAGATGCGCCAGTCCGGTGAGTAGAGCATATCAATTTAGGGCAAGTTAAAAGAGCGCAAGGGAGACCGAAGAAAACATGGATGGAGGCAATACGACAAGATATAGAGGCTAAAGGTCTTAGTGAAGGCATGTTGCTCGATAGGAATGAGTGGAGAAAGCTGATCCATGTGCCCGATCCGGCGTAATTCTCTTTTGGTTCATGTAGCCTACCCGAAATACTTGGGACCAGTATTTTAAAAACCCATTATGTAACCTGTTATAACTCATTATATAACGTAACATCGACCAATTGTTATGTAACAGGTCTAAAAAAACGCAATGTTTGATAACTATGGTTATTTTGCCCGTAACTTACGTTACGTTATTAATGTAACACACTAACCTACGTTATGGTGCAAGTCAACTTTTTATAAATCCCCCATATTCTCCCAGTTTATGGCAAAAAATCCCCACAAATTCGCTCGCTCGTCGTCCTCTCTGCAATCTCACCCTCGTCTCCTCATTCGGCGTCAAGAAGAAAGAAGAAGACATACCTCTCTTTGGTTGACAACAAAAGACGAACTACCTCTGGTGGTTCTCTGTCATGTTGGTTCTCGCCGACGTCATCTCCAAGCGGTGGTTCTCCGTCTCCAAGCACATGTAAGCTCTCTCTTCTCTCTTCAGTCTCCCTCCCGGATCTCTCCCTCCCGATCACTCTCTGCTTTCTCTCCTGAGGGGGAGAGAGAGCAGAGAGAGAGCTGAGAGAGATCGGGAGAGGAGAGAGAGTAGAGAGAGTGATGAGGGGAGAGCAGAAAGATCAGGGGTAAAATATCGGAGAAAGTAAAGGACACAGGGGGATAATTAAATAGCATATTGTAAATTGAATTATGAATTATAATGAATAGAGTGACTAAGAAATTATGAATTATGATTGAATTATAAATCTTTGTGTAGATTGAATAGCATGATAAAAATTATGAATTATAATGAAATATACGTATCATATTGTTTATGTAGATGAAGGGCCTGTTTGGTTGACGGTGGAAGTGAGGAAGTAAGGAAGTGAGGAACTAGTAATAGTTCCCTTTGGAACTTGGGAATTGGTTAGTAAGTTTTCCGGTGTTTGGATGTTATTAGGAAGTGTGATTTGGAAAATGTTATGTCTTTTCCGGTGTTTGGATGGTAATGTGAAAGTGAAAGTGAAAAAATTGACCACAAAGTTGACCACAAAATAATATTAAAATAAAAATTAATTAAGAAAAATAAAAAATAGACTGTAATTAGAATGCAAGTGAGATTTATATGATCAAAAAATTAACTGTTTTGTGCTACAACTTATTATAAATGAGATTTACATGACCACAAAATTAACTGTAGCACTTTGGAAGTGAGGAAATGGTTGTGTAAAAGAGAAAAGAGAAAGAAAAGGAGCTTTCTTATTTCCTTTTCCGGTGTTTGGATAGATAGGGAAGTAAGCAATTATATTTCCTCATTTCCTTACTTCCGCCCACTTCTTTGCATCCAAACACCCCCGAAATTATGAATTATAACTTGTGAATGTGAAAAATTATGAATAGCATGATAAAAAAATGAATAGCATGATAAAAATTATTAATTATAATGAAATATGCAGATCATATTATTGTTTATGTAAATGAAATTATGAATTATAACTTGTGTATGCGAAAAATTATTGTGATACTTTCTAAAAATTGTTGTGAACTTGCTAAATGTGTTGTATATTGTTTTGATATTTTTTTTAATTTTTTTAAATTATTTTTCTATTTATAATTTTTTAATATAGTATATATATTTATTTTTATTAAATAAATATTAAATCACGTAACCTACGTGATGCGTTACGTTATAACCTATGTTAACATAACAGAAGAAAAACGTTGTCATTACGTTATCGTTATTTTGAACATTGCTTGGGACAGATGGCTTAGTTGTTCTTGTTGTTGTTGTTGTTGTATAGGTAGGTGTTTATGCACACAAAATATAATACCATTTTCCTCATTCTCAATGGAATGATTTGTGCGGGAATAGTGAGCTCTGGGAACAGCCGTGTTCTTAATAACATGAAGCATGTTCTGCTGATGCTTGTGGTACATAAAAATTATTTTTGAATTGCCTGAACAACAATCATATACATGTGAAATAAATGCAAAAAAATAGCGGTTATCTGAACCAACCGTGAGCTAAATTTATTATGACACTCGAAGATCATATGTAAATGATATTCATCTCTCTATTGCCATTATTGGATTTAACTCGTGATGAAAAACCCACTAAAATACTAGCTTTTTGCTTTGTTGATTGATCAATACTATTAAAATTTGATTTTTTTCAGCTGAAAATACATATTTTTCGCTGTAGGTGTCGCTCTCCATCTGCTCGCTATTGATGGATCCGAACCCAGAATGTATAGGACAGACAGGGCAAAGTAGGAGTCCATGGCTCGCAGCTGGAGTCAGAAATACGCTATGGGATGAAGGCTCTCAACTTACTCTAATATCATCAAATAGGTGATGTCTGGTTAACTTTGTTTTGCTGTTCCTTTCCATATAAAACTGGTGGTTCTTCAGTTTTCTTTTGGGAATAGATCCGGTTAGTATTCCATTTTTCACATTTGCTCCTCATCATCTTTCTTCTCATATATATATTAGTGAATGCCAAAGTTTATTCGAGGGGAAGAAACTAGAGAAATATGTTGCAATTATGGTGACGATAGCGGGGTTTTAAAATAAGATTAATACTCGCTTCTTTTTTTCTTTATTTCCTTATCTATATCCTTGAAGACTGTTATTAATACGAACATCTCTCTGCATCAGTCACACAGAGAACAACACAATGCTGATGCTGATGAATGTTTATATGGGAGCAGGTGATATTAGGTCAAATCCTTAGATATCAATGATGTGTTGTGTGCCCCCATTTGATACTTGAAATTTATGCGTGCTGGATCTGGGCTAAATTATGACCCAGACATCTGAGTTTTAGACCGCATGAAGCAAACATTGGATTATGGGTGACCATGGTTTTTCAACATGCATTGGAATTCAGTGGCTGTATTGTTATGTAAAGTTATATATTGGCCATAATAGTTGATTTCAGGTCGGGCAAAACTGTGTCGGGTTCGGGTAATGGCAACTGTGCGTGCAATTTTGAAAAATTTTGACATTATAAAGTTACATTCAATTCTAAAACTTCTGAGCTACACAAACATGCGACAATATACGCTGGTGGATGATGTATGTATCCTTGCAAATGATTCATTTTCGAAAGAAAAGTTCAGTTAGGATAAATCACAGTTGAGGCGAAACGTCACAAGGAAAACAGGAGCAAAAAAGCGGTTTCGGTTTCGGTGCACGTGTAATGCTGACGTGGAGACACGTCAGCTGGCTTTGGAACTAATCCCTAGATTTTGAGGAGTAGATGTAAACTTTGATGCAAATTTATCAACTGTGAAGGGCCTTTATGAAAATACACATGACATTTAAAACAACACTAAAATGTATTTTGGACATATATTGAGCCCTATCTTTTTAAGGGGAAAAAGAAACTAAATAATTTCGCGTGTCGCGCTCTATAATTTGAATACTACTGTCGTATAAATTTATTTTTAGACTTATCATGTGAAGTTCCAAAATTTTGGAGTATTCACCAACTTTTAATCAATGTATTAACAGTAATTGTTCTTGCTTAAGTTGCCTTTAAGCCGGCATCCAGAGCTTAACATTCCCTGCCAAAACCAAACTCCTTGCAAAACACCTCGTTATGCAAAAAGCTTAAAGCCAAACCATTAAGTTCAAATAAAAAATAAAAGTACAATAATGGCATGAAGGTTTTTAGATGGGTCATATGACTCATCGGATGAGTTTTGGAGTACTGCTATATTCTAAGATTTTTTTTTTTGTCTACTCTGAAAGTGGGCGGAAATGTAGTTCTTTTGGCTGTGATATGTGGGCTCACGAGCTTTTTCAGTGCTCCACTCAGTCTGTTTGTTGTGAAAACTGAGAAAGAAAAATGTGTGGGTGTCACGCTTTCAACTCAGCTTTTTGCAGCTACAATGCTGTGGTACAACTCCAAGTAAAAAAGCTCGAAAAACGCCTGAGTGGAGCCAACACACTTTTCCTTTGTCTGTTTTCCAACAACCAAACATGTTGATAAAACCCGCCTGTCGGATTTCGGGCCATGTTCCAACGGGTCGGATGGATTGTTGCATACTTCAAAACTAAGGGCTTAATCGTATTTTTTTTTAAAAAAATAAAAATCTGATAACCTGTAGCTAAAGTTAACACATTAGTTCCAAAAGCTATCATAACACATTGTCGCCATGATTAAAAATGTAAAAATTACTTAAAATATATCTTAACACTAAGTCCTGTTATTTACTCACCAACATATAACCAATGTATTACTCTAATTGTTTTCACTTAAGGCCGTGGTTAAGCGCAAGTGTGGACCCATGTACAGTTTAGTGTGATCACACTCTATATTGAATTTAAAAATAATGAAATAGTACATGCAATTTGTAATATTTTTTATATATAATCTCTTCTTTTTGAGATTATTATTTTATTTACGTTCATACTGAAATTCTTATTACATTTAAGCTCACATTGAAAAAATGCCCTGCATCCGCCACTGGATAAGCGGGCACCGAGACCTAAACATTTCCCGTGAAAACCAAACTCCCTCTGTAAACACCTCAATCAACCATAAGCTTAACGTTACTAGCCAAACATGCGGATTAGGTTTAAATTAACAATAAACAAATTGATTGAAAGTGGGACCCAATTGGTCTAATCTAATATCTAATGTATTAAATGCATTAAAGAAAAAGACCGACATGCATTGACTTGAGAAAATCTGAGAATTCAAAGTCGGAGTCCTGCACTCGTGTCGAGTCGTACACGAGTAGCAATTGGTGCTGCCAGAAATCACAGCTGGTTGGGACCGTTGGGTCGGTATCTTGTGATTAGAGGTGCTATCGGATTCGGATATGAATAGGATATTATTTTTATTATATTTGTATTCACATTCAATTTTTTAGATACAGATATGAATTATTGATGGATGTGAAAAAATGATATCTGTATCCGTCAAAATCGGATAGTGAATATGGATCAGATATTAGCGGATCAAATTCGGATACTAATCGGATATACAAAAATGGATACGGTTACAGATAAAATAAATGGATATACTTATATTATTTTTTATCTCATCTACAATAATATAAAATGTGATACATATTATGATATTATTGTGTACATATCAATACTTTCACCGTATTCATAGTCATTCAGCTTCTATAGCAAAGTCGGAGTCCTCCACTCGTGTAGGGTCATACACGAGTAGTAATTGGTTCTGGAGAAAGAACAACTGGTTGGGTCGGTGCCTTGTGCTTTGGGATGCTATCGGATCGGATACGAATCGAATATTGCTTTTATAATATTCATGTCTGCGCATAACCGGGACAGATGTGGAAAAATAATATCTATATCTGAATTGGAGACAAATTTAAAATTCAAACTGTTGTGCCCCACAGCGACAACAACCTGATAGAGGATCACTCCTTGAATCTCCCACGCACGAAGAACAATCACAACCAGCACAAAAACAATCACCGGAGAAAGAACACACGCAAACAACCAATTTAACGAGGTTCGGCCTCAAAGCCTACGTCCTCAGGCAATCAGAAGAGAGATTAATTTACTTGGAAGAAGATTACAATGGCTAGCAACCTCTTTAAATGCAAGAGAGCTCCAGCCTTTTCCTTCTCAAGGATCTTCTACAAGATACAAACCCTAGAAACCAACAACAACCCTTAAATACAACAGATTTCCAAATCAGCAGAAATTACCCGCCCCGACTGTCGGTCGACTGGGCGGTCGACCGTTCCTTCCACCAGTCGACCGGTCGGTCTACTGGGTGCCCAATAGAGAGTTGGGTCACTTCAGTCGGTCGACCGGGCGGTCGACCGATCTACTACTTGTGCACGTTGTGCACGTCCGGTCGACCGGGCCGGTAGACCGGTCAACCTGTTCTGCTGCTGCTGCTATTTTCTGCTGCTGTTGTTTCCTTCGCCTTTCGTCGTCGACTTCCTTGGCGATCACTCGACGACCCCTCGACGATCCTTATCAACTCCCATCAGTAAACTCTCTCTATCCAACAATTCTCCACCTCGGCGAAGATTTTTCCTAAAAATCTGAGCCGATCTCCAACGAACCCCAGTCTATCACCTGGCGAAATCGACACACGATCTCGGCGAAATCGACACACGATCTCGGCTTGCGCGCACCGGGCGAAATCGACACACGATCTCGGCGAAATCGACACACGATCTCGACTTGGAATTTTTAGCTCAGCTATCCCTGAAAAACATCACACATGTTTTCCCTGCACTTCACCTTAGGAGAATTTCCATACATGCGGATCACCTACATGGCTTCTACTCTGCAACTTCACGACCTTACGAAGACTTCCACACGAGCCAACACTGACTCTCCAACTGACCAGCTCTATTTAGTCTTCCTGTCTTCTACTGACGGTCCAACCAAGTCTGCGTAGAGCACACCAAACATCATCATCGGCTTCAACTGGATGCACATCACTCCTTATGCAAGCTCATCATCTTCTCACCGGAAGATCAACCTGTTCATCGAGATCACACCACCTCACCACTACATGAGATCAACTGGCCACAACACTTCACCTCTACGTGAAGCCTCTCCACCTCTATGTGAAGTTCCATCGGCCACAACTCTTCACCTCTACGTGAAGATCCATAACAGCTTCTCGAGAACCCAAATAACTTCATAAGAGTTGCATCACCAAATGGCTGCGCCTTTACGGCTGCCTACGTACCTTTGCCCAAAAGGATCAAGCCAACCGTAGTTCATTTAGATGAGCTTCATCAAGCTCAAACACTTGCACCTCTATTTGCAGCAGTGAACCTGTCTGACCGAGTCATATGAACCTCTTCCCGACCATCATGAAGGACAACGGCCTTCAACTTCAGCTTGTCACGATCACAAGCTTGAGATTCATGCTTCTTTCCCCACAAGCGTGGTTTCACCTTTATTCCAATAGCTGCAAACAACTCGACATCCTCTGCAATGTCTTCAACCTGTTCAGCATTAACCATAGCTTCATGATCTCCATCCGGTGTCACATCCGGTGAAGTCTCCTCTAATGCCCATCCAACTGGAGATGATGGAGTAGCATCAACCTCCACCCGCTGCGATCCTTCCTTGGTCTCCGTTGTAACGGTCCCAGATTGTAATAATCACAATTTCCACAAATGTCTATAATGATCAATAGATCATCAAATTAATCTCCAATTTTCTTGAAAATTTTGGCAGCATCTCCTTTGTAATTACTGACATGTCCAAATATACATTTCACATCACAATAGTTTCGGCCAACACCAGCCTACTTATCATCAATACCAACATATAAGTCAAAGTCAACAATCGTCCATACAGTCATAATAATATTTGGCTCACAACGGCCAGTATTCACTAAATAACAATTTCGGCTTGACATCGCCTACTTATGGAGACAAGAAAACATATGCCCGATAATACCCCTCTCGGCATGCAGAACATAACTCAGAATTTCTATAACTCCAACATAATAATAGTTATAACAAACTACCTTATCCTTACATCAATATCTCTAACAAAAATAATACATGCTACAGGTCCATGCCAAATAAAGTTACGAGTATGTACAACAACTCTTTCAAGTAATAACACGTCACTACATCTGTAATAAGTTTCCTGTTAATGAAACTTCTTCACAAACCGCCCAAAGCCTAAATTCGGTCTCCATTTCAACGCAACCTGTAAACATGAAACTGGGAGGGAGTGAGCTCGACAGCTCAGTGAGGAGAGAAAAGAAGACTTTAGGAATGATATAATTGTTGAAATAGAAAGGAACATGCTTTTCTTCACAAATTAGACGAGCGTGAATAACCAAAGATACATTAATATCACAATAAATAGTCAACTTAAACAATCTCTACATTCTGCAAAAGGCCTGACTCTTATGGTTAATGATTCTATAACTCCAATCTTTGAACTGTATTCTACAGAGCTTATGATATATCCAATATTTTTCCTTTAGTGCTTTAGCTTATTTCAAAATTCCTTCCAGGTATATGTACCTCATGTACCAGTCAAAATGATGTTCTAATCACAATAAGTTACTTTCAAGATTACCTGTAACACAACCATGCTTATGTGTGTCGTATCACACTTCAAGTGCTTTATGAATAAAATGAAAACATACGCACTTCATATAATATTTTATTTTCTCCCATAAAGGGGCAGTCTTACATCAGGGACAAGCATACATCGCTATGCATTAGAATAAGCGCATCTTTACAACATAATATACGGCCTATCTCATACCCCGTCTTCACCCATTCAGATTTTACATAACACACAAACATACAATTATGCGTAAATGTATATATATATCGTCCATCGCATCACACTTCAAGTAATGCATGAATTAAACTGTACACTTTCACCCAATATATAATATTTCAATTCAATCGGCTAAATTTATATTCTGATGTTTTCATTATCATATGCTATAACACATTTAACATACCCCTAGTGTTACACACACATATATATCACTTATAGCCATTCATTCTCAATCATTTGTAAAGATGCAAATATATGCATATAGCACCGTCTTCGCACTCCGCCCGTGCCATACGGGTCCCTTCCTCCTAATATATGTATAAAGCACCGTCTTCGCACTCCGCCCGTGCCATACGGGTCCCTTCCTCCTAATATATGTATAAAGCACCGTCTTCGCACTCCGCCCGTGCCATACGGGTCCCTTCCTCCTAATATATGTATAAAGCACCGTCTTCGCACTCCGCCCGTGCCATACGGGTCCCTTCCTCCTAATATATGTATAAAGCACCGTCTTCGCACTCCGCCCGTGCCATACGGGTCCCTTCCTCCTATATATGTATATATAAATATATATGTGTATATACACACATGGGTAATAACCCACTTGTCACAATATGATAAGTCAACCAATTACTATCGATTACTGCTCAGCTTATAAATTTTCCCTTCAAGGAATGTTTGTGGTTCTCAAATGAGAGTATATAAATAACAGTATAGGTCAACATTGTAGTAATCTACTCGACTTATTTACGTGGGTCGAGTTTTCATTCACATCATCAATACTCAAACTTCGTAATCATATGATGTATAGGTATACATATATATATAATCCTAAATATTACAGATGATCCCGATCACATAAAATTTCGGTGTACACCCGTATTCCAACGTCAGACCCTCAATACTTATATGGATCATCCAACCACACATAAACAATCATTAACCTCCCCGCCACTCATTATAAAATCATATAATTTGGGCTTATAGTTAGTCATGTTTCTCCTTTCATACCCTCTATATATAGTTAATGAGGTCACTTGGTCTGCCAACAATGTTACTAGTTGTATTGTACCGTTGCCTTAATTGGTAGATCATATATCCCCTTCGCTTTCTTTCCAGACAGATTCCGAGAGTTCTTATAGTCTTAATTAATTATAGACTCGCCAAATGAGTTATATACAATTTTATTCATTTACCCTGATGCTCATATTCATCATGAAGTCTGCTTTGTTTGCATAGTGACAATACCTACATCACATACCCAGTGCACCTGTTATAATTACTATTATAGGTATTCAAAAATCTGGTCTGGCATCATATAGCTTCTGAGGTTTGAGACATATAAACGTGAGTCCTATTTCACAAGTTGAGAATGCAATAAAATTCGTATATAACCATCACACGCACACGTGCGCGCACAAAAGTATAGGTAGTTGAAATTAATGATATGGTTCACAAGTTTAACTGAAAGTTCCTGACATCCCAACTTAATCAGATACATTATGCTTATTCAACCCCCAGTGGTAACAAAGGATTGCCCCACTATTATAATACAAGCAAGTATTGAATATTTGATATAGAGTTAGAAGGGTAGACTAGGACTTGGATGCATCTCGATAACACTTACACAGAAATATAAGGTGAACCCTCAGGAGGAGAAAGAGCATTCAAGATGCAACTATAGAGAGTAGATTAACTTAAATTACCCATCTTACACAGATATCTCTCCTTAAGAAAAGTGAAACGCATGGTAAGGAGAGTATAGAACTTATCGAGAACACTTGTAAATAAATTATGATTTTCTCTTTCCGATTGTCCCAATGTTTAAATACATTGACCAAGATACAGTCCTCTCAATAGTAATATACTATGAAGATGTTAGAGGAGAAGATATAGTTCAAGTAAAATAAATTTGAACAAAGCTGGTGCATAAATGTCCAAAGAACACCCACTTCGTGTTGAGATGAAATGTGAACAATACATATAGGTTGAGAAAATCTATTAAAGTACAAAAATGTATCAACTAATATGTTATGCTTTAACCAAATTTCTTGGTGACAGAATTTATATATACTAGGACTCTACAGCACTGAGCATCCAAAGAATAAATTATAAATTCTTGATCTACCTGAAATTTAGCAACCAGCTAGCTATTTAGAACTAAAAGTTTACAAGAAAACTCAAGAGATTCATAAAACTTTCGAATGGGTATTCCTCATTATTACATGTCCCTAAATTTCATTCTCTAACCCAAGAAACACAATAGAGGAAAGTTCTGAAATTCAAGGATAGGTCCTTTATTTACAACTTCTATGCCACTCCAAAGCTACTCAAGTTTCCAAAGCTGACAATCCGAAATTCTCCGGATTATGCAAGGAAATCAGAGTTTAGTCAATTACTCACTTTCAACTCTCACAAATTTTAAAATCCATAAAATACAGAGTCATGTCATCTATTTCTTACTAGCTAATGTTTCTAAGAAAGAACGCAAGCGTCATGATCAAACATGAAGAAATATAGGGATTTATGAGCATACCAGATTTTAAAAATTTAAAGTGTTAAAAGCCAAACCAATGCTTAAAGAGTGAACAAATGTGTTACTTCACATTAGGTGGACTAACTGACGGAAGCCGACGATTATATTATTAAGACTTAACTTACGAGGAGTGCAGGTTTGAATAGAATAGAAATGCAAGAGATATGATAAGACTTCCCTACTAATGAATTTCTCAGTATTACGATATACTACCATTACCAATAGCTCTTTAAATTTTGTTATCTTATGAAAATCTGTCGCTTTGCTTGCATGCTTAGTGGAATCAGGAACCCAACAATAACAACAGGAATGCAAGGAAATTTACTCACCAAAGGCTTCCCTCTTCTTTAGTTATCAAGTCATTTTACATGCCCAACAGACAATTTACTAAAAATCCAGAGCTTACTTCTCAACACAACCAATTTTCTAAAACCTATCCAAGAACAGAGATATCAAATATTTCAAATAGATGTATCAGGAACAAGACTCAAATTTGTGTAGAGCATAAGAATCAATTTGACTGAAAGTTGATTGATGAAAAGGGAAGAGAACTCCCATGACTTTAAATTGTTAAGAATCTCCAAGCAATAATTTAGTGAAATCATGGGAAAAAAAAAATTGCAATATCCAACGTAATTAAGTTCAGATTATGAAGTAAATTTTGCTAAAACAATTTCTCCCTCACCTTAATCTGAATTTAATACCCAATGGGTGAGGTAGTCCTCGAACCCTGGCGCCGTGTGCTCCGCCGTGTTCCATCGCGCCTGCGCGTCACCGCGCGCGTCGCCGGCGCGCTGCCCGGATCGGCAGCAGCAGCGACTGCTGCCGCTGCTGCAACAGCAGCAGCAGGCTGCTGCAGCCCCTGCTGCCGCAGCAGCAGGCTGCTGCAGCCCCGCCTGCTGCACCGCCGCGGCCGCGGCCCTAGCGCGCGCCGCCCGAGCGCCTGGCCCGCCGCTCGCGCGCCTGGCCCGCCGCCGTGCCTCGCCGGCCGCCTGCGCGCGTCGCGCGGCCCAACACTGCCGAGAGAGAGAGGGAGAGATTGAGAGGGAAAAGAGTGAGAAATTGGGGCTTCATCTCTTCAGATCTGAGAGGAATGGGGATGAAAAATGAGATCTGAGGTTGGATTAGGGGAGAAGGGTTGAGGTTACAGTTCTGATTTGGGGAAAAATATGTGTGCGGGAGAGATGAGGGTGAGAGAGTTAAATGGTATAATTATCCCCCCCCCCCCCTTTTTTTTTTTTCCATAAAAATATATTGTGGGGATTAATCTAGTAAGGCCACTTCATCTCTCAAGTCCCCATACTTCATAAGATCTTGCCACATCACTCTCCCAAATTCCAAGTTCTCATCTCCACCATAAAAAAAAATAACACTTTAATTTTCACTTATTTGATTTATATCTTACCATGAAATACCATTCTACACATAAACATATATAATACAATCTTGTATACATCACCATTATTTATAAATATTTTTAACATGCATAGTTATTTAAATTCTTCCAATTAATCCATTTCAAATTTCCTTGATAAATTTCCAAATTTATTATCACATGAATATAACCAAATTAAAATATTCTGATGTTCTTTATAATCTCAATAATCCAAGAATATAGTGTTAAATCAGGGTTTAAAAATTTGGGGTGTTACATTCTACCCCCCTTACAAAAGTTTCGTCCTCGAAACTTGTTACCTGAAGTGGGTAAGCCAAAAACTTTGCATTTCTCCTGCATATCACAAAATCTTTCTTTGATGCAATATTTTCTCAATCATTCTCCTCAAGATTCATTATTTCTTGATCGATTCTATACTATGTCCTTACGATCCAATTTAATCTTGACCCACTTGATATTTTTATCATTCCCTTACTCCAGTGTCCCATACCACCGGCAGCTCATACTGAGGCCCACACCCTCAGCCGAACACATTCAAATTATGGCATGTGGGTACCATAATCTGAACATAAGGTAATGACCAAATATCCCGTGCTTCAGGATTAGTTATACACGTAAGAACTCCTACCCCCTTTAACCAATCATAACAAACAATATATTCACATACAAAGAGAATACAATCATGTATATCAATCATGGCAATCAACCTAGCAATCTAATCCTCTTCCGACCACAACAATTCTAAGTCTAATACTCATTCTATATCCTGGGCTCTGATACCAACTGTAACGGTCCCAGATTGTAATAATCACAATTTCCACAAATGTCTATAATGATCAATAGATCATCAAATTAATCTCCAATTTTCTTGAAAATTTTGGCAGCATCTCCTTTGTAATTACTGACATGTCCAAATATACATTTCACATCACAATAGTTTCGGCCAACACCAGCCTACTTATCATCAATACCAACATATAAGTCAAAGTCAACAATCGTCCATACAGTCATAATAATATTTGGCTCACAACGGCCAGTATTCACTAAATAACAATTTCGGCTTGACATCGCCTACTTATGGAGACAAGAAAACATATGCCCGATAATACCCCTCTCGGCATGCAGAACATAACTCAGAATTTCTATAACTCCAACATAATAATAGTTATAACAAACTACCTTATCCTTACATCAATATCTCTAACAAAAATAATACATGCTACAGGTCCATGCCAAATAAAGTTACGAGTATGTACAACAACTCTTTCAAGTAATAACACGTCACTACATCTGTAATAAGTTTCCTGTTAATGAAACTTCTTCACAAACCGCCCAAAGCCTAAATTCGGTCTCCATTTCAACGCAACCTGTAAACATGAAACTGGGAGGGAGTGAGCTCGACAGCTCAGTGAGGAGAGAAAAGAAGACTTTAGGAATGATATAATTGTTGAAATAGAAAGGAACATGCTTTTCTTCACAAATTAGACGAGCGTGAATAACCAAAGATACATTAATATCACAATAAATAGTCAACTTAAACAATCTCTACATTCTGCAAAAGGCCTGACTCTTATGGTTAATGATTCTATAACTCCAATCTTTGAACTGTATTCTACAGAGCTTATGATATATCCAATATTTTTCCTTTAGTGCTTTAGCTTATTTCAAAATTCCTTCCAGGTATATGTACCTCATGTACCAGTCAAAATGATGTTCTAATCACAATAAGTTACTTTCAAGATTACCTGTAACACAACCATGCTTATGTGTGTCGTATCACACTTCAAGTGCTTTATGAATAAAATGAAAACATACGCACTTCATATAATATTTTATTTTCTCCCATAAAGGGGCAGTCTTACATCAGGGACAAGCATACATCGCTATGCATTAGAATAAGCGCATCTTTACAACATAATATACGGCCTATCTCATACCCCGTCTTCACCCATTCAGATTTTACATAACACACAAACATACAATTATGCGTAAATGTATATATATATCGTCCATCGCATCACACTTCAAGTAATGCATGAATTAAACTGTACACTTTCACCCAATATATAATATTTCAATTCAATCGGCTAAATTTATATTCTGATGTTTTCATTATCATATGCTATAACACATTTAACATACCCCTAGTGTTACACACACATATATATCACTTATAGCCATTCATTCTCAATCATTTGTAAAGATGCAAATATATGCATATAGCACCGTCTTCGCACTCCGCCCGTGCCATACGGGTCCCTTCCTCCTAATATATGTATAAAGCACCGTCTTCGCACTCCGCCCGTGCCATACGGGTCCCTTCCTCCTAATATATGTATAAAGCACCGTCTTCGCACTCCGCCCGTGCCATACGGGTCCCTTCCTCCTAATATATGTATAAAGCACCGTCTTCGCACTCCGCCCGTGCCATACGGGTCCCTTCCTCCTAATATATGTATAAAGCACCGTCTTCGCACTCCGCCCGTGCCATACGGGTCCCTTCCTCCTAATATATGTATATATAAATATATATGTGTATATACACACATGGGTAATAACCCACTTGTCACAATATGATAAGTCAACCAATTACTATCGATTACTGCTCAGCTTATAAATTTTCCCTTCAAGGAATGTTTGTGGTTCTCAAATGAGAGTATATAAATAACAGTATAGGTCAACATTGTAGTAATCT
Source organism: Agave tequilana (assembly GCA_038442645.1). NCBI lineage: Eukaryota > Viridiplantae > Streptophyta > Magnoliopsida > Asparagales > Asparagaceae > Agave > Agave tequilana. The sequence continues at coordinate 30,158 of JAVJIF010027697.1, read as the reverse complement.
ACTCGACTTATTTACGTGGGTCGAGTTTTCATTCACATCATCAATACTCAAACTTCGTAATCATATGATGTATAGGTATACATATATATATAATCCTAAATATTACAGATGATCCCGATCACATAAAATTTCGGTGTACACCCGTATTCCAACGTCAGACCCTCAATACTTATATGGATCATCCAACCACACATAAACAATCATTAACCTCCCCGCCACTCATTATAAAATCATATAATTTGGGCTTATAGTTAGTCATGTTTCTCCTTTCATACCCTCTATATATAGTTAATGAGGTCACTTGGTCTGCCAACAATGTTACTAGTTGTATTGTACCGTTGCCTTAATTGGTAGATCATATATCCCCTTCGCTTTCTTTCCAGACAGATTCCGAGAGTTCTTATAGTCTTAATTAATTATAGACTCGCCAAATGAGTTATATACAATTTTATTCATTTACCCTGATGCTCATATTCATCATGAAGTCTGCTTTGTTTGCATAGTGACAATACCTACATCACATACCCAGTGCACCTGTTATAATTACTATTATAGGTATTCAAAAATCTGGTCTGGCATCATATAGCTTCTGAGGTTTGAGACATATAAACGTGAGTCCTATTTCACAAGTTGAGAATGCAATAAAATTCGTATATAACCATCACACGCACACGTGCGCGCACAAAAGTATAGGTAGTTGAAATTAATGATATGGTTCACAAGTTTAACTGAAAGTTCCTGACATCCCAACTTAATCAGATACATTATGCTTATTCAACCCCCAGTGGTAACAAAGGATCGCCCACTATTATAATACAAGCAAGTATTGAATATTTGATATAGAGTTAGAAGGGTAGACTAGGACTTGGATGCATCTCGATAACACTTACACAGAAATATAAGGTGAACCCTCAGGAGGAGAAAGAGCATTCAAGATGCAACTATAGAGAGTAGATTAACTTAAATTACCCATCTTACACAGATATCTCTCCTTAAGAAAAGTGAAACGCATGGTAAGGAGAGTATAGAACTTATCGAGAACACTTGTAAATAAATTATGATTTTCTCTTTCCGATTGTCCCAATGTTTAAATACATTGACCAAGATACAGTCCTCTCAATAGTAATATACTATGAAGATGTTAGAGGAGAAGATATAGTTCAAGTAAAATAAATTTGAACAAAGCTGGTACATAAATGTCCAAAGAACACCCACTTCGTGTTGAGATGAAATGTGAACAATACATATAGGTTGAGAAAATCTATTAAAGTACAAAAATGTATCAACTAATATGTTATGCTTTAACCAAATTTCTTGGTGACAGAATTTGTATATACTAGGACTCTACAGCACTGAGCATCCAAAGAATAAATTATAAATTCTTGATCTACCTGAAATTTAGCAACCAGCTAGCTATTTAGAACTAAAAGTTTACAAGAAAACTCAAGAGATTCATAAAACTTTCGAATGGGTATTCCTCATTATTACATGTCCCTAAATTTCATTCTCTAACCCAAGAAACACAATAGAGGGAAAGTTCTGAAATTCAAGGATAGGTCCTTTATTTACAACTTCTATGCCACTCCAAAGCTACTCAAGTTTCCAAAGCTGACAATCCGAAATTCTCCGGATTATGCAAGGAAATCAGAGTTTAGTCAATTACTCACTTTCAACTCTCACAAATTTTAAAATCCATAAAATACAGAGTCATGTCATCTATTTCTTACTAGCTAATGTTTCTAAGAAAGAACGCAAGCGTCATGATCAAACATGAAGAAATATAGGGATTTATGAGCATACCAGATTTTAAAAATTTAAAGTGTTAAAAGCCAAACCAATGCTTAAAGAGTGAACAAATGTGTTACTTCACATTAGGTGGACTAACTGACGGAAGCCGACGATTATATTATTAAGACTTAACTTACGAGGAGTGCAGGTTTGAATAGAATAGAAATGCAAGAGATATGATAAGACTTCCCTACTAATGAATTTCTCAGTATTACGATATACTACCATTACCAATAGCTCTTTAAATTTTGTTATCTTATGAAAATCTGTCGCTTTGCTTGCATGCTTAGTGGAATCAGGAACCCAACAATAACAACAGGAATGCAAGGAAATTTACTCACCAAAGGCTTCCCTCTTCTTTAGTTATCAAGTCATTTTACATGCCCAACAGACAATTTACTAAAAATCCAGAGCTTACTTCTCAACACAACCAATTTTCTAAAACCTATCCAAGAACAGAGATATCAAATATTTCAAATAGATGTATCAGGAACAAGACTCAAATTTGTGTAGAGCATAAGAATCAATTTGACTGAAAGTTGATTGATGAAAAGGGAAGAGAACTCCCATGACTTTAAATTGTTAAGAATCTCCAAGCAATAATTTAGTGAAATCATGGGGAAAAAAAAATTGCAATATCCAACGTAATTAAGTTCAGATTATGAAGTAAATTTTGCTAAAACAATTTCTCCCTCACCTTAATCTGAATTTAATACCCAATGGGTGAGGTAGTCCTCGAACCCTGGCGCCGTGTGCTCCGCCGTGTTCCATCGCGCCTGCGTGTCACCGCGCGCGTCGCCGGCGCGCTGCCCGGATCGGCAGCAGCAGCGACTGCTGCCGCTGCTGCAACAGCAGCAGCAGGCTGCTGCAGCCCCGCCTGCTGCACCGCCGCGGCCGCGGCCCTAGCGCGCGCCGCCCGAGCGCCTGGCCCGCCGCTCGCGCGCCTGGCCCGCCGCCGTGCCTCGCCGGCCGCCTGCGCGCGTCGCGCGGCCCAACACTGCCGAGAGAGAGAGGGAGAGATTGAGAGGGAAAAGAGTGAGAAATTGGGGCTTCATCTCTTCAGATCTGAGAGGAATGGGGATGAAAAATGAGATCTGAGGTTGGATTAGGGGAGAAGGGTTGAGGTTACAGTTCTGATTTGGGGAAAAATATGTGTGCGGGAGAGATGAGGGTGAGAGAGTTAAATGGTATAATTATCCCCCCCCCCCTTTTTTTTTTTCCAATAAAAATATATTGTGGGGATTAATCTAGTAAGGCCACTTCATCTCTCAAGTCCCCATACTTCATAAGATCTTGCCACATCACTCTCCCAAATTCCAAGTTCTCATCTCCACCATAAAAAAAAAATAACACTTTAATTTTCACTTATTTGATTTATATCTTACCATGAAATACCATTCTACACATAAACATATATAATACAATCTTGTATACATCACCATTATTTATAAATATTTTTAACATGCATAGTTATTTAAATTCTTCCAATTAATCCATTTCAAATTTCCTTGATAAATTTCCAAATTTATTATCACATGAATATAACCAAATTAAAATATTCTGATGTTCTTTATAATCTCAATAATCCAAGAATATAGTGTTAAATCAGGGTTTAAAAATTTGGGGTGTTACATCCGTCCTCTCCACCTGCTGAGAGATGGTGGACTTCAACACTGAAGTCTCTCCAAAAGTGACATGCCTGCTCATCACGATCTTCTTGTCTTCGGGTCCCACAACCTGTAGCTGTTTCCTTTGACGCCTAATAAATAGACAAACCTCTTTGCTCGCGGATTTAACTTGCCATTCTTGGCACTGAAGTAGGCCGGACTTTCAAACTCCCGCAACAAACAATGATCTTGAGCAGCTTTTTCAGACCAAATTTCTAATGGAGCTTTACCTCCTATCGCAGTCGATTTGTTCATGAGATGGCTAGCATACTCTGTCGCCTCAGCCCAAAACGACCTGTCTAATCCTGCATTAGACAACAACCTCCGAACCTCCTCCAGCAAGGGACGGATTACTTCTTTAGCCAACCCATCTGTACCTGTGTGAAGTGAGTAACAATACCTGTGTTCTGGCCAAATCGTAGAACTGGTACATGTCCTTTTCAATATTACCAATATGAAGCTCCTTTACCTTCCTACCTATTTGTTTCTCCATTTTTCCTCTCCACTTCATCACACATCTAGGGCTCACCCCTTTGTCTCATAGGATATATCCAAACCTGCCCAGATGAACCATCAATAATGAGACAAAGTACCTGTGACCTCCAAGTAATGCCGTCTTAGCAGGTCCCTATACGCACACGTGAACACAATCAAGAAGACCTTTATTGTGGTGAGTACTGGTGCTGAATCTCACCTTCTTCTTGTCCAGAATGTTGTGTCCACCTTCTAACTTGCAGGTAGCAGCACCTTCCATTTCCTTCTTTGCAGGAGCTCGCAAGATTCTTCTTCTTCCTGTCCGACCTTTCCCTGCCAGACCTCTGGCCACCATCTTCTGAGGAACTCGAAGTCTTCACCTGATCTATAATCGTACTACCTTCAAGTAGTAGAGGTTTCCTCGGCGGAGCCCTTCATCATCACCATCGAGCCCTTGATCATCCTGAGATCACCATCTCGAGCAGATATCACCATGCCCGATGCTTCCAAAGTGCCCACGGAAATTAGATTTCTCTTCAACTGAGGCACATACCTCACTCCCTTCAGCTCCCTTTTCATCCCATCAACATGCTGATTCGGATTGTACCTACACCCTCCACGCTACATGGGTGATCGTCGCCCATAACGACCGAACACCCCTCCAGCTTCTCAAAGTTGGAAAACCACCCCGATTAGGGCATGCATGGTATGTTGTACCTGTATTCAAAATCCACTCATCTTTCCATGAGTTACCGATGATGGGAGAACTGACTGAAAATGAGAAACCTGACGAGTCCGAATCTGATCCATCTGCCTGTGAACTACTCCTCTGAGTATTCGTCACTTTTGCAAGATTTGTTTCAGCCTTCGACTCCTTCTTCCCTTGAACTTCGGACAGTTTACTTTCCAGTGCGCTATCTCTCTGTAGAAGGCACACTGGTCTTTTCTCAGATCCCTATAGCCCGACCTGGACTTTGATCTTCCTCTAACCTCCTTGCCCTTCCTTGATGAACCCCTGCCTCTTACTTCTAGTGCCTTCGCCGATGAGCATGACTGAGAAGGATATCTCTCCTTTCTCCTCGTCTCATAACTTGTCAGTGCAGACGATACCTCATGGTAGTCCAAAGTCTGCCTACCATTGATAAAGGTCATAGTGAATGTCTCATACTCCTCCGCCGGGACTGAGTTCAGGAGGATGATCGCCTTGTCCTCCTCTTCTACAATGACATCCATGTTCACCAAGTCTGTAAGAAGCTTCGTGTATCGATGATATATGCTCATTCACTGTGCTCCCCTTCTTCATCCGAAACTGATACATCTTCTCTTAAGCTGCAACCTGGACTCAACACTCTTCGTCAGGTATTTCTTCTCAAGAGTTTCCCACAGATGCTTCGCCGACGTCTCATGTTGTGCAAAATATTTTTATGTCTTGCGACAAACATGAACGTATCAACCCACACGCTGACCTGTTCATCTTTGCCCACTTTTCATCAGTGGTCGTGTTCCTCTTCTTCTCCAATAGGAGAGCGTCCTCGAGATTCGATGCATTCAGTGCATCCATAACTTCACATCTCCACATCCCGAAGTTATTTGTACCATTGAACTTCACCACGTTGATCCTTGGATGAGGATGCATGGTCTTAACCGAAGCAATTTCTTCTGCCATTGAGATTTATTGATCCTCTATCTATGCGGAAGAACAATCAACTGGAAATAGATCTCTATTCAGATAAAAAATAGATTTTTACCTTTCCCTTGAAACCCTAGATCGAGTTTCTCTCCATATCTACTCCACCACAAATTCCACGAGCCCTCCTTGCGTCCTCCTGAGATCGACACACGATCCCACGAACACCAATACCTCTGATCTGAGATCGACACACGATCTTCACTGAATCAGATCTCGAGCCCTCCGAATCTTCAGAAAACCCAAGCCAAACTGGAAGCTCTGATACCACTTGTTGTGCCCCACAGCGACAAACCCGATAGAGGATCACTCCTGAATCTCCCACGCACGAAGAACAATCACAACCAACACAAAAACAATCACCGGAGAAAGAACACACGCAAACAACTAATTTAACGAGTTCGGCTTCAAAGCCTACGTCCTCGGGGCAATTAGAAGAGAGATTAATTTACTTGGAAGAAGATTACAATGGCTAGCAGCCTCTTTGAATGCAAGAGAGCTCCAGCCTTTTCCTTCTCAAGGATCTTCTACAAGATACAAACCCTAAAAACCAACAACAGCCCTTAAATATAACAGATTTTCGAATCAGCAGAAATTACCTGCACCCGACTGTCAGTCGATCGGGGTCGACCGACCCTTCCACCAGTCGACCGGTCGGTCGACTGGGTGCCCAACAGAGAGTTGGGTCACTTCAGTCGGTCGACCGGGCGGTCGACCGATCTACTACTTGTTGCACGTTGTGCACGTCCGGTCGACCGGGCCGGTCGACCGGTCGACTGTTCTGCTGCTGCTGCGATTTTCTACTGTTGTTTCCTTCGCCTTTCGTCGTCAACTTCCTTAGCGATCACTCGACGACCCCTCGACGACCCTTATCAACTCCCCATCAGTAAACTCTCTCTATCCAACACAAACATACACAAATAATTGGCTATATGAAACTCTGCCTTCTCAATTAGCTGAAGAGCTTTATATCACCGCGAGTAACATTACGCTGCCTAATTAAAGCGACGGCTCCCATTTCATTTAAAAAAAAAAAAGAGATAGATCACTGTCAGCATCAGATTTGTTGAATCCAATCTTAACTGTACAGTTTAGATAGGAACTCTTCCAGGTGACAAATATTTCTGTTATTCCTCCCTTTGTCACTCACGTGTGTCTCTTGGTTGTTACCATCCAAGCAACCAATTCTATTGAGGACGTGCAATGGATAATTTACAGCATAAACACAATTAATGGCCTCCTCTTCAATTAATTAGTTATGATTATTGTGCCCATCATTTTAAAACAGGGAACAGAGATTATTCACTATTTTCAGAGGTGATTTATGGGTTAGTAGTCAGTAATTATTCTTTTGAAGCAATACAGTTGGATATTATCCATGTATTTCATTAAACAGATATTAGCAAAGAACAAGCCCATTGCATAAGATAGCACTAATGCACAGGAAACTGAGATAAAAAAAGAGACTTTGGTGAATTCTACGTGAATCTTATATGACAAGTGTCATCTAGAACTACTTCAAGAATTGTACCCAGAAGCATCTGAAGACATGAAAATTGAAAGTGAATCATCCCAAATCTTTTATTTTGAATTTTTTTTCCTTTAATTTTAAAAAAATGGATTGTTTAGCAAACAAGAATACCAAATATATAAGAAGATACTTACTTTAGGGTGACATTTATGTAAAAACAAACAAATAAAGTTCTAAAGTACTTCAGAATCTTGAAAACTTCAATGCAAACAAATACTCAAAAGAGATTCCTGAAGTAAACAAAGAGCACTGAACTACTACTCTAGAACTGTGGTAGAGATTTTTTGTACTTTGAACCCTTCAGGGCAGGCAATTGGCTCTTAATGATTGTTTCTAACTACAGTTTTGTGTGCCCGAACAATAGTACAATTATTAAAGATTTTTTTTTTTTTTTTTTTTTTTTTTTTTGGATACTAAGTTCAATGGGGAAATCTATCATTTTTATTAATTAAGAAATTTAGAATAAATTCAAATCTCCTGTTTAATGTTTGTTTCTAATTACACTTCCTTTTACACCGAGCCGACATGTGGGGCCCAACTACAAATAAAAGTCAGAAGGCCCCACACATGGAGGAAAAAGGATAGCTCTTGGTCAAATCCAAATCTTACTTAGATGACTAAATATATTTTTTTTAGTTAATATACTTCTAATTTATTTATTGTATGTCTAAAACTATATTCCAAACAACATGCAAAATTGTTCATAACTATTTTCTTCATATACTTTATTTTCTGAGGGTTCTTCATGTATTTTATAAAACTAAAGTGAGACCATGACTAAAGGAGATTGGAAGCTTTCTTAAATGCTTCATATAATCATTTCTCCAAAATTATCCTATAAGGAATAATAGGTTAGAATATGCTCTCATTTGTCAAAGATAAACCAGATTGTTTCATAAATTTGATGAGATGAGTATCAGAAAACAATATTGTTTAATATGATTTGTACTTGTAAAAAAAATTTATTGTAAAGTAAACTAGTAATATCTATACAAAATAGTAATAAAAATAACATGATTCAACTCAAACTTGACCTACGTTCACAGGAAGAGAACTTGAGATAGCTTTATTAATAAACTTGATACAAAGAGATCTAATTTTACTCTTAATCCCACAAGAATATTCACCTTCCCCTTGAATCTCGACCTAAATTATAAGAGTATACTTTCTCTTTGTGCACCTTCGCCTTACTACTTTCTTTCTTGTAAATCACGTAGAGGGGGGGGTGAATAGGTGATAATGCTAATCTAGAAACTAAATGCGCTAAATGCGGATGCTTAAAACAAATATTGCAATCACTTAATACAACCAACAAGTGTAGCCGAATTCCCCGTGAAGGGGTCTGGACTAACTCCTCTTGATTCCCCTAAATATGGGTTGAGGTGCTATATGAAACTCTTGTGGTTAAGTATAAGTGAGGCACACACACAAGCAATCCAAGCATATAATGAATAAGCAATATGAATCAATGCAAGGATAACACAAGCAATATGAATGATATGGCAATATGAATAATACTTTGCACAAATAAAAGAGAGAGAGAGTTAGAGATAATGGATCAAACGCAAACACAAAGATATGTTTCGAGGTTTGAGCCCTTAGCTCTACATCCCCGCCTTCACCGAGAAGGATTTCTAATCCACTAAAGGAGTACCAAACTCCTCTCTCAACCTTACAATGCTACCGAGGCAATACAACCACAATCCACCTCTACCGAAGAGGGATAAGGCCCGTAGCCAATACAATCACAATCACCTCTACCGAAGAGGGATCCAAACACCACTCCGATCAACCTCTACCAAGAGGGATACATAAATAAAGGAGGGTTTACAATCTTGGAGGCTCAACAACCTCAAACAATCTCTTTTCCACAAAACAAAGATCCTAAATAGATTAGGATAGAAGATATAGCTCAAGTGTGGAAAACTAGGTGTTTGGAAAACAAAAATCAAAGAAAAATACTTGGGAAAACTCTTGTAAAAGATAGAAAATGAAAACCAAGACAAATCTCCCAAAATACTCTTTTCTTTGATTTTTCCAAAAACCTAAAACAAAATAAAGATAAATCTTTTTGGCACTTAAACTCTTTTGAAAACTTGTTTAAAACACTTGAATATCAGAGAAATTTTGGTTCTTCAAATCTTAGTTAAAAACACCAAGCAATGGGGTATTTATAGCCCCAAAACAAAACTAGCCGTTAGGCTGATCTGTCAGCCTGACAGGCCTAGCGGTCGGCCGGCCGGCCGACCGCCAACGGTCAGAAATGTGACCGTTGGGGCAACCCGATCGACCGTCCGGCCGACCGTCCAGATACAGAGAGCAGACTCTCTGATCTGGTCGGCCGCCCGGCCGACCGTCCAGATACAGAGAGCAAAGCTCTCTGGTCCGGTCGGCCACCCGGCCGACCGTCCCTGTGACTGCCAAACGTGCACAAGCCTGTGCACGTCGGTCGACCGCAAGGGTCGACCGGCCTTTGGTGCGGTCGACCCGTGCGTTCGGCCGACCTGGCCTGTCAGCCACAAATCTGGGACAGAAACACATGTTAAAAATATTTCTAAAAATTCTTTTATCTCTTCTAAAAATCCTCAAAATAGTTTTATCATTTGCATTGATACATAAACATGTGATAAAAGTTTAGCTCAAAATCAAGCATATGAAACTATTTTTGTGTCTTAACATTTTTACCAAAAACCAAACTTGTATTTTATCAAACTTTGATTTTTCAATACATGAATAGGAAAGTCAAAATAAGTTTGTTTAAAAGTTAAGCATGCATGTATAGAATGAAACTACTATACATAAACCAATTAAACTTGTTTTGATCAAACTATTCATGAAAACAAATATCGGTTAAACTAAAAACGAAAAACCAATATCCAAACATAAACGTGTGTGTTGTGCACTTGAGCATATCAACTATATTTATCTTTACAAATGGATCTAAACACACTAAACTAAAACTAGGATACCTAAGTCTTCTTGACGATCTTCCATCTTCAAGTCGACTCGGTCCAAACACCGTGATCCAACGAGCAAGGCTATGTATGATCTTGATGCTCGGGCTCGGAAATCACCAAGTGAAGCTTCCAAACTCCTCTTTTTGAAGCAATCACCAACTAATATCTTGATCAATGATCTGTAGCTAAAATCATAAGATAATTAGTAAACATAACTACATGAGTTAATCATCATCAAAACTAGAGAGGAAGGCCTTCGGGCCAACAATCTCCCCCTTTTTGATGATGACAAAACTCATGGAGTTATATATGCATGGATTAAAGTTAAGCTTCAAAGAAGCTCCCCTTAACTCATGCATAAACAAATAAATATGCAATGAATAATAATTTATGTTTATTTGTTTTATGCAATGAATAATAATGCATAATCATGCATAAACAATAAAAGGTTCTAGATACCAATGAAACGTTCAAAAACAAAACATGCTCTAGATATCAATTAAAATTAAACTTAATATATGCAACTTAATATATGCAAAACATAAACATGCATATATAAAACTTTTCAAATAATTCTCCCCCTTTTTGTCAATCATCACAAAGGGGTAAAAACCAAAACAAACAAAATTTTCTCCCCCTTTTTAATACAAAGAAACAAATAAAAAGGGTAAAAGCAAAACTAAACCAATAAATTTTTCTCTCCCCTTTTTTGTTCGAAACAATGAATCAATAAAAGGGTTAAATAAAAACAATGTTCTCCCCCTTTTTGTCTAAAACAAAAACAAAAACCAAATAGGGGTGACAATCAATTAAGGTACCAATTGAGAATATGTCAAAGTAGCATTTTGATACCAATTGAAAGTAAACATAGATCAATCAATAAATGGTATATGCGATATACATTCATGAAGAGGAAGATGTGAAGCTTCCCTACATAGATACATTACATGAAGGAGGGATGACAAGCCCTAATTCACATAACGTACACTATGCAATGCATAAGAGAGATGTGAAGCTCTCCCTGCACACTGTACCACATAAAGAAGAGATTGTCAAGCTCTTCAATACAAGATACACTCATCATGAATCTATATGTAGAAGATATGTTAAGCTCTCCTTGCATATAGGCAATACAAATCAAAACTTTTGAATTTCTCTTTAAACTAAATTTTGAGATACCAATTTTTAAAACATTCAAATAAACATCTTGATATCAAAAAGAGTATTTTTCTTTTTAAGTATATAATATCAATTTAAAATTTTTATTTTCTATCATAAAGCAAGGGAGTGAAAATACAAATACCAATTGTAAATATGAAAATCGAATTTTTTTTTCCTTTATGAAATACCAACAAATCACATGCATAGGCTTGAAATAAGATACCAATTGAAAAGCAATTGAAAACTAATCAATTGAAACAAATTGAAGCTCAAGCTTAGCATAAACACAACATATATGTATGGAAAATAAATACCAATTGAAATTGATATTCTTGGAATTGAAAGCATACATACATACAAACATATATGAGTATACAAGAAAGGTCAAAATTGATACCAATTGAAAGAGTCCAATGATACCAATGAAATAACAATAATGATCAAGTGTATACATCATATAACTACCACCCAACCATGTTCAAGTTTAAAATAATTTTCAATATAAAGCATACATGAGCATGATCTCCATCTAGCCACCCATGATGGTAGGTTTTTCAAAAATAGATTTGAAAATAAACTTTGTTTGAAAACTCTACCAAAATGAAGAATGGGAACTAGTTAAATGGAAAAACTTGTAAACTAATACAAAATCCTTCAAGTAAGGAATAAAACAAAATTATTTTTCATGAAACATGAAATCCACATGATAATCAATACTCTAAGCCAATTAAGCATAAATATGACTAATGAAAACAAACACATGAGTAAACAATAAATATGAGTGTACAAATAAGATGTGAAGATCATAATCATGAAAGATGGACAATAAGCTCAATATTTCTTGAAACATGAAAACATAAAAATCATCAAAACTATTTAATCTTCAAGGTATATGTATGTCCTATACAAACTAAAGTATACATACATATCCAAACACAACGAGTCCACAAAGATATATGCATGAAGGCACGTGGCTCAAAAGGATGTATATGTATAATAATAGTTTGGATAAAATAGACATATACATGAAGTTAAACATAAACACAAAAATATGAAACAAATCCAAAAATGGGAATACAAGTTTGAAATGTATGGATCATCAAAACTAGACTATACTAGCACATCTAATGGGAACAAATAAGCATTCAAGCTCAAACATATATAGATTTATTTGTGACCCACTATATGTTGGCCCAAAGGCCCTTCACCCTAGTTTTGATGATGATCAACTCATGTAGTTATAGTTACTAATGATCTTGTGTTTAATTAGTGACAGATTCATGATCAAGATCTTAGTAGGTGCATAACTCAACAAAGGATAAAAGAACAATTTGGAGCTTGCATGTGGTGATCCAAGGAGTTTTTGGATCAAGCTTGGACCAAGTCAAGAAGATGAGAAGCCTTCAAGGGAAGACTTCAGAAGATGAAGACTTGTGTCTAGGTATAGAATTTGTATTTTTGTTTTAGTAAAAATGTAAAGGATAGATAGTTGGTGGATTGCTCAAGTTATATCACACACACACACTCTTGATTAGAACTCTTGATTTAAAGTGCTTTCATAAAAGATTTTGTTTAGAAAAGAATTTTTATTTGGAAAAAGATTTTTCTTTGTGACAAATATTTATCTTGGATTTTGGTATTCATAGTTCATATCTTTAAACAAAATCATGATTAGAGCTTTATGTCAAAAACATAGATACTCCATATTGATTGTGTAGTGGATCATATCCATACACACCATGCTTTTAAATGAACTCAAATATCTTGTTTTGTCTTTGATAAAGGTTTGGAAAAACATTTCATGGACAATTAAGTTTTATCAAAAGAATTTTTTACCAAGTATTTTACCCTGATAGTAGTATGACACATGCTCATACTCTATGATTTTTCAAGACCAAAATATTTTATCCAAGATCCAAACCTTAATCCAAATTGTCCAGGTCCTGGAAGTTCTGATTTTTCAGAATTTCTCAGTGACCGGTCGACCGGCAGTCGACCGGCACTCGACCGACATGCACAGTTTTTGTGCATGTGCGTATCAGTCGACCGGGTCGACCGATACTCGACCGACCCAAACCTGTTGCTCTCTGGAAAATGCCAGTCGACCGGATCGGTCGACCGACAGTTCTTTCCAGAAGAGCGGTCGACTCACCAGTCGACCGGTGGCTGCAACGGTCAGAAAAATGACCGTTGGCCGGTCGACCGACGGTCGACCGCCAGCTCTGACAGAACCCCAACGGCTCTATTTTCTGGCAGCCTATAAATTGGGATTTTGTCATCTGTTTTGAGGTGAACATTTAGGAGACTTCTTGAGCTGTTTTTTCAGACACTTTTAGAGGAGTTTCTCTACAAGATTTTTATTGCAAATACTTCCAATCAAAAGGAAGAGTTTTTATCAAGAGAGTGTTTAAGTGATTTCTTGTGTTTTCCAACAAAGCTTTCTTTCCTTCATTTTCTCACACCACACTTGAGCTTTCCATTGCTAGATATTCCTATAGGTGTGTTGTAGTGAGAGTGCTCTTTAGGTGATCAAGTGTGTGATCATCAAAGAGATTTTTCTTTGTACTTTGAGGAAGCGGGCAAGTGTGCTCGTTGTGGTTGGAGTTCGGTTGTGAACTCTTTGTGGTAGGTACGGCCTCGGCGAGTCGGTGGACTTGCGTGTGTACGGGACTTGGGAGTCCGAGGGTTTGTAGGTGTACGGCACCGAGGAGAGATCCGGTGGGATCTTACATAGTGGAAATCCTTCGTGTGTCGAAGGCGGGGATGTAGAGCAAGTGTGCTCGAACCTCGAAACAAACCCTTTGTGTTTGCGATTGCTTACTCTTCCCTCTCTCTCTTTGTCTCTATTTTATATCTTGCATTACTTTCATTGTCTTTACTTTACATGCTTGATATACCCTTGTGCTTAAATTGCTATACTTGCTTGGGATTGCTTGTTAACACTAGTATTCAACCAAGAGAGCCAACGCGGCACCTCAACCCATTCAAGGGGAATCTAGAGGAGCTTGTCCAGAGCCTCGCAAGGGGAATTCGGCAACACTCTTGAGTTATACATAAGTGTTTAATTAAAAGATTTTAATTTGGTCAACTTAGTTTTAAATTCCGCATTATTTGTTCATAAGTGACCATTAGATTAGCCATCACCTATTCACCCCCCCTCTAGGTGATCTTTCAATTGGTATCAGAGCTAGTGCTCTTGATAAGGGTCTAACAACCTAAGAGTTAAAGATCCTACATTTGGGCTAATCACAATATTTGTTGTAACACACACCTCACCATGGACTTTATGTCACCACCCACCTTTGACATTCTTAACATCCACATTTGGAAAGTTAAGATGTCATTATTCCTCAAAGCCCTAGGTTATAATGTATATCTTGCCACTACTAATAATGCTTATTGTATAGATGGTAAGAATCTTGAGGCTAATACAAAAGCCCTAAATGCTTTGAAGAGTACCCTAAATGATGATTACTTATTTAGGGTTGCTAATATTGATATGGCTTTTGTAGTTTGGAACACCCTCATCTCCCTTGGCGAAAATGAACAATACTATGCGGGGAGCGATTCGGATATTGGAAGCGACACCTCCAACAAGTGCTACATGGTCCAAGGGGATGACCCCCTTGAGGTAACTTCCGAATCCGAGGATGAGGACATGTCATATGATGAGCTTACTTCATTTTGCCATATGATTATTGAAAAATATGACATGATAAAGAAAGAAATAAAAATTTGAAAAAGGACATTGCTTGCATGCATATAGAACAAGACTCTTTTAGAGATAACATTGCATGCTTAGAAAAAGACAACAATATTTTGAAAAAATTTGATTGCATGCATGTAGAAATGATTCTCTTAGAAATAAACTTGCATGTTTAGAAAAAGAAAATGAGAATTTGAAAAATGAGAATGTTTCCCTTATGTCTAAATTGAATGATTTATGTGAAGGGAATATGTCTTTGAAGGATAAGATTGCTATGGTAGAAAAACAAAAAGAAAGTATTTTGCAAGAAAACAATCTTTAAAAAGAAAATTTGTTGAAAAAGAAAAAGATAATGTTTCTCAAAAGAAAAAGAAAAATGATTCTTCATCTCATCATGCTTTTCATGCCACTACTATGAGATTAAGAACTTGAAAAATAAGATAAATAATTTGAGCTCTAATTTGAGCACATGTGCATTTAATCATTCTAAGTTGGAATCTTTGTTTCAAAAGAAACAAGTTCCCCATGCTCATGCACATCATCATACTCATCATGCTCATGCTTATAGTGCACATCACGATCACAATCACACTCATAAGCATCATGCTAAGGTGTACATTTGTACACATTGCGGTCGCAAAGGCCATCTAGCAAAATATTGTTTTGATAAGAAACCATACTTATATTTTGCTAAGTATAATAGATTTTGGGTTCCTTATAACAATGCTAACCCCAAAGGACCCAAGAAAATATGGGTACCAAACCCCCACCCTTTGATTTTGATGTAGGTGAGGGCCCTCACAAAACGTGAGAGGATTGGTGCCTTGGTAGTGAATGCAATGGATATGATGGACACTCTTATAGATGCATTGCTATCAAGGAAATTTTTGTGAAAAGACCACCATGCTTGGAGCTTTGAAGTTGGTAACAATTTCTTAACTCCTATCTCTATATACATGCTTTTACTTATTTCATACATTCATAGCATGTTCATAATTTTGTTTGATTTGTGCTTCATGTGGTATTTACATGCTTGGATGTAGAATTTGTCAAACTTGCATTTATACATGTACACATAGTGAATTACAATTGACTCATATATGATTGAACTTCATGCTCACTTGTATCCACTCTATGCATGTGTATAATCTAGTTTTGATGATTCTCTTTTATACATGTTTTACCTATTTTAGTGATTTACTTCATGTATATGGGTGCTTAATTCAAATCTAATAAATATACATGTATACCCGTGAGTCTCTTGCCTTCATGCAAACATTTAATAGACTCTTTTAATATTTGGGATATGTATGCATATTGTTAGATTTGTATAAACCATACATATACCATGAAATTGTTGATTTTAGTGAAAAATGATTTTTCATGATTTGTTGTTAAAAATTTGACTTATGATCGTTTTGGGCTTCAATGACTATTTTCATGTAGACACTATTTACATAACCTTTGAACACTCTATCTTTAAGAAAATATATAATTTGGAGCTTTATGGAATATGAGTGCTTGAACTTTTATGTATTTAGTAGTATTCATGAAATACATATGATCTTATATTTTTTTTAAGGATCTTTAACTAGTTTGTCAAAAATCCATTTAAACTAGTTATCTATTCTTCAAGTATTGCACATGATTCTATTTTTATGGATAAATTCTTTTGTGATTTCAAAATTTTTGATGCTACATTGTATTGAATATTAGTTTAGATGTTAGTATTTGTCAACACTTGGATTTATACTTGTACACCTTATGGACCACAAATAAATCTATATATGATTGGTTGAATGCTTATTTGTGCCTATTATATGTACTAGTATAGCCTTGTGTTGATGATCATTACATTCTTAAACTTGTATTCCCATTTGGATTTATGTTTTGATCATGTGATTCATTTCATGTATAAGTTTCTTTTGCCAAAACATTAAAATATACATGGATAACCCTTGAGTCATTTGCCTTTCATGCAAATCTATTTATAAGGACTCAATTGAATTTTGGGGATATGTATGTATACTTAATGTCTTGTCAAAACATACATATGCTATGAAATATAATTTTGATGATTTTCATATATTAAAATTTGTGATGATTTTCGTATTTTCAAAATTTATGATTTTAAGGAATATTGAGTTTTATTGCTAATTTTCATGATACCATGTTTCACATAACACTATCACACTCACTTCTTTTTGATATGGACTTTATGGATAGAGTGCTTTTTAGTGCCTTGTGTTTCATTGATCTTTCATGAAAAACTTTTTAACTATTCCTTGATGGAAGGATCTCGTACTAGTTCTTAAACAAGTTCATTTAACTAGTTCGAATTCTTCATATGGTAGATTATATGATGTATACACTTATGCTTACTTTTCAATTGGTATCATTGGATATTTTCAATTGGTATCAATTTGACTCTTGTTGTATATACTCATATTTTGTTCTTTCATATATGTATGTATCTACTTCAATTGATATACTCTTTTCATACATATATATTTTGTACTTGTGCTTTAGCTAAAATTGACTCTTATATTTTTTAAGCACAAAGTTGTTAATGCTAAGCTTACTTCAAATCTTATTTATCTTCAAGCTTATGCATTGTATTTCATAATTGGTATCAAAATTCAAAATTTGGTTGTTCTACATTTGGTACCTTAAAAGAAAATATTGTATTTTAAGATATTTCAAAATTTTGTTTTCATAAGAAAAATTCAAAATTTTTGATTTGTATTGTCTATATGCAAGGAGAGCTTAACATCTCTCTTACATATAGATTCATGTTGAGTATATTATAAATTGAGGAGATTGACAACTCTTCTTTATATGATATACGTGTGTAGGGGGAGCTTCACATCTCCTCTTATGCATGACATATTATACGTTATGTGAATTAGGGCTTGTCATCCCTCTTTCATGTAATGTATATGTGTCGGGAAGCTAACTTACCGTCTTCCTCTTCATGAATTTATATCGCATATAAATTTTATTGATTATTGATTATTTGCATTTATCCCTCCTTGATCTTTTGTTTTTAACAAAAAGGGGGAGAACATTTGTTTGATGTATTTTTCTTTGAACCCTTTGTTGATGATTGACAAAAAAGGGGAGAAGAATTTGTGATTTTATATGCATGATTTCATGATTTCCTTACTTAAGGGGGAGAAGTATTTGGTTCCTTGCTTAAGGGGGAGTAAGATTTGTATTTATGCATATATGTTGTCTTGCAATTAGGAGCAAAAGATTTGATTTATGATTTGATTTATATGATTGCATCTCCTACATTGCATACATGTCATGTGCTTTTATTGACATATCTTTTATTTATTTGGTATGCATGAGTTAAGGGGAGCTTCTTTGAAGCTTTACTTTAATCCATGCATATATAACTCCATGAGTTTTGTCATCATCAAAAAGGGGGAGATTGTTGGCCCAAAGGCCCTTCACCCTAGTTTTGATGATGATCAACTCATGTAGTTATAGTTACTAATGATCTTGTGTTTAATTAGTGACAGATTCATGATCAAGATCTTAGTAGGTGCATAGCTCAACAAGGATAAAAGAACAAGATTTGGAGCTTGCATGTGGTGATCCAAGGAGTTTTTGGATCAAGCTTGGACCAAGTCAAGAAGATGAGAAGCCTTCAAGGGAAGACTTCAAGAAGATGAAGACTTGTGTCTAGGTATAGAATTTGTATTTTTGTTTTAGTAAAAATGTAAAGGATAGATAGTTGGTGGATTGCTCAAGTTATATCACACACACACACTCTTGATTAGAACTCTTGATTTAAAAGTGCTTTCATAAAAGATTTTGTTTAGAAAAGAATTTTTATTTGGAAAAAATTTTTTTCTTTGTGACAAAATATTTATCTTGGATTTTGGTATTTCATAGTTCATATTTAAACCAAAATCATGATTAGAGCTTTATGTCAAAAACATAGATACTCCATATTGATTGTGTAGTGGATCATATCCATACACACCATGCTTTTAAATGAACTCAAATATCTTGTTTTTGTCTTTGATAAAGGTTTGGAAAAACATTTCATGGACAATTAAGTTTTTATCAAAAGAATTTTTTACCAAGTATTTTACCCTGATAGTAGTATGACACATGCTCATACTCTATGATTTTTCAAGACCAAATATTTTATCCAAGACCCAAAACCTTAATCCAAATTGTCCAGGTCCTGGAAGTTCTGATTTTTCAGAATTTCTCAGTGACCGGTCGACCGGCAGTCGACCGGCACTCGACCGACATGCACAGTTTTTGTGTGCATGTGCGTATCAGTCGACCGGGGTCGACCGATACTCGACCGACCCAAACCTGTTGCTCTCTGGAAAATGCCAGTCGACCGGATCGGTCGACCGACAGTTCTTTCCAGAAGAGCGGTCGACTCACCAGTCGACCGGTGGCTGCAACGGTCAGAAAAATGACCGTTGCCGGTCGACCGACGGTCGACCGCCAGCTCTGACAGAACCCCAACGGCTCTATTTTCTGGCAGCCTATAAATTGGGATTTTGTCATCTGTTTTGAGGTGAACATTTAGGAGACTTCTTGAGCTGTTTTTCAGACACTTTTAGAGGAGTTTCTCTACAAGATTTTTAGTGCAAATACTTCCAATCAAAAGGAAGAGTTTTTATCAAGAGAGTGTTTAAGTGATTTCTTGTGTTTTCCACAAAGCTTTCTTTCCTTCATTTTCTCACACCACACTTGAGCTTTCCATTGCTAGATATTCCTATAGGTGTGTTGTAGTGAGAGTGCTCTTTAGGTGATCAAGTGTTGTGATCATCAAAGAGATTTTTCTTTGTACTTTGAGGAAGCGGGCAAGTGTGCTCGTTGTGGTTGGAGTTCGGTTGTGAACTCTTTGTGGTAGAGGTACGGCCTCGGCGAGTCGGTGGACTTGCGTGTGTACGGGACTTGGGAGTCCGAGGTTTGTAGGTGTACGGCACCGAGGAGAGATCCGGTGGGATCTTACATAGTGGAAATCCTTCGTGTGTCGAAGGCGGGGATGTAGAGCAAGTGTGCTCGAACCTCGAAACAAACCCTTTGTGTTTGCGATTGCTTACTCTTCCCTCTCTCTCTCTTTGTCTCTATTTTATATCTTGCATTACTTTCATTGTCTTTACTTTACATGCTTGATATACCCTTGTGCTTAAATTGCTATACTTGCTTGGGATTGCTTGTTAACACTAGTATTCAACCAAGAGAGCCAACGCGGCACCTCAAACCCATTCAAGGGGAATCTAGAGGAGCTTGTCCAGAGCCTCGCAAGGGAATTCGGCAACACTCTTGAGTTATACATAAGTGTTTAATTAAAAGAATTTTAATTTGGTCAACTTAGTTTTTAATTCCGCATTATTTGTTCATAAGTGACCATTAGATTAGCCATCACCTATTCACCCCCCTCTAGGTGATCTTTCACTATATGCACAAATATATACTAGTTCTAATGAAAACTAACATTTAAACATGTAATCAAATCATGAAGCATAAAACATGATATAAATCATTAAGAGTAGGTATATACTTGTATCATAAACATGAAGCATAAAACCAAGAAATGAATAACATGAGAAAAATAATATAAACATGATCATTATGTAAATCCACATGTTATTAAACCTATGATAAACATGATAGCTAAACATATGGTGAGAACACAAAATAATAGTCCATACTAACATGGGTGTCTCAAAAGGGCTATACATGCATGTCAAGGATCTAATAAATATGGCATTATCATAATAATCTATAACTATAAAAACATGCTATAAACAATGAATATGAAAAGCATGTAAACAATAATTAGGAGTTAGGAATCGTTACTAAAACCTAAAAGGCAACTTCCCTTGTCTCCAAAACATGATGGTCATCTCCACCAAACTTCCTTGAAAGTGATGCATCCAAATAATTTTCATGAAGCTCGGAACGCATCCACTCCAAGGTGCCGCTACTCTCACGTCATGTGAGAGCCCACACCTATATCAAACATACGAGGGGTGGTCTTTGGTACCCATATCTTATTGGGTCCATGGGGGTTAGTCCCTTCTCTAACCCAAACAAAATTCTTTGCTAAATTAGAACATGTATTCTATCATAACAAAATTTAGCAAGGTGGCCCTTACGTCCACAATGTGTACATGTGTACACATGAGCATCCGTGAGGAGCATGTGTATGCCGTGTATCGTGTGCATGCATAATAGATGGAACTTGTTTCTTTCGAAATAAAGATTCCAAACGTGTATGGCCCACAACACATTGGCTCAAGTGGAGCCCAAACAATCAACACTTTTCTTCAAAACATTTATATCATTTTTAACACTTGAAGATAAAGTGGAACATGCAATAGGTGAAGTGTGAGATACTACCCTAGCATGGCAAACATGGGAATCAATCTTATTTTTCAAAAACTCATTTTTCTTTAAACAAAAATCTAAATCATTTGAAATAGAAATTATTTATTTTTCAAAGAGTTATTTTCTTTTACAACAAATTCAATTTTTGAAGATAAAACTTTATTTTCTTCAAAACATTTTTACAATCATTTTTAGTTTTCAAAATTTCATTTTCCTTTAATACAAGATCAAGTTGAGATCTAAGTGAGTCACATTCACTAGAAACCTCTTCCTTCTCTTGAAAAACAATCTCAATTTTAGATGACAAATTTTTCTTTTTCTTCTTTAAAACAAAATTCTCTTTTTTCAATATTTTGTATTTAGAAATCAAATTTTCACAATTTCTGGCAAGTTCATCATTCATAGCTTGTGCCTCTAGACATTCATTGCAATATGAATTAGAACTAGCATCTAGTTGAGTGTCCGAGTGTACCTCAAGGGAGTCATTCCCTTGGACCATGAAGCAAAGTTCTTCGGACTCATCTCTTCTAGATCTTCTCTTCTTTTCGATAATCTTTGGTAGCTCGGGACAAGTCAAAATACTCCAAACTGCAAAAGCTGAATCATAGTGAGCAAACATATATAAATAATCTTTATGAAGTGATGCTCTAAGTGCTTCTAGGGCTATTACATTGGCCTCTATATGCTTGCTATCACTAAGGAAGGATCCCTTGGTAATGGCAAGGTGAACTTTATATCCTAGGGCTTTTAAATGACAACTCATCATAACCTTCTAAATCTCAAGTCTAGAAATGTCAAACATAGGAGGGCTATCCATGAGGGCAAACTATATGTGTGCAAACAAGCAAATGCAAATGATAGATTAGCAAACAAGGATCTCACTCCTAGGATGTTAAGCCTAAGTATCAGGAGCGTAGGCTCTGATACCAATTGTAGATCACCTAGAGGGGGGTGAATAGGTGATAATGCTAATCTAGAAACTAAATGCGCTAAATGCGGATGCTTAAAACAAATATTGCAATCACTTAATACAACCAACAAGTGTAGCCGAATTCCCCGTGAAGGGCTCTGGACTAACTCCTCTTGATTCCCCTAAATATGGGTTGAGGTGCTATATGAAGCTCTTGTGGTTAAGTATAAGTGAGGCACACACACAAGCAACCCAAGCATATAATGAATAAGCAATATGAATCAATGCAAGGATAACACAAGCAATATGAATGATATGGCAATATGAATAATACTTTGCACAAATAAAAGAGAGAGAGTTAGAGATAATGAATCAAACGCAAATACAAAGACATGTTTCGAGGTTTGAGCCCTTAGCTCTACATCCCCGCCTTCACCGAGAAGGATTTCTAATCCACTAAAGGAGTACCAAACTCCTCTCTCAACCTTACAATGCCACCGAGGTAATACAACCACAATCCACCTCTACCGAAGAGGGATAAGGCCCGTAGCCAATACAATCACAATCACCTCTACCGAAGAGGGATCCAAACACCACTCCGATCAACCTCTACCAAAGAGGGATACACAATAAAGGAGGGTTTACAATCTTGGAGGCTCAACAACCTCAAACAATCTCTTTTCCACAAAACAAAGATCCTAAATAGATTAGGATAGAAGATATAGCTCAAGTGTGAAAAACTAGGTGTTTGGAAAACAAAAACTCAAAGAAAAATACTTGAAAAAACTCTTGTAAAAGATAGAAAATGAAAACCAAGACAAATCTCCCAATATACTCTTTTCTTTGATTTTTCCAAAAACCTAAAACAAAATAAAGATAAATCTTTTTGGCACTTAAACTCTTTTGAAAACTTGTTTAAAACACTTGAATATCAGAGAAATTTTGGCTCTTCAAATCTTAGTTAAAAACACCAAGCAATGGGGTATTTATAGCGCCAAACAAAACTAGCCGTTAGGCTGATCTGTCAGCCTGACAGGCCTAGCGGTCGGCCGGCCGGTCGACCGCCAACGGTCAGAAATTGACCGTTGGGGCAACCCGGTCGACCGTCCGGCCGACCGCCCAGATACAGAGAGCAGACTCTCTGATCCGGTCGGCCCGCCCGCCGACCGTCCCTGTGACTGCCAAACGTGCACAAGCCTGTGCACGTCGGTCGACCGCAAGGGTCGACCGGCCTTTGGTGCGGTCGGCCCGTGCGGTCGGCCGACCTGGCCTGTCAGTCACAAATCTGGGACAGAAACACATGTTAAAATATTTCTAAAAATTCTTTTATCTCTTCTAAAAATCCTTAAAAAATAGTTTTATCATTTTGCATTGATACATAAACATGGGATAAAAAGTTTAGCTCAAATATCAAGCATATGAAACTATTTTTGTGTCTTAACATTTTTACCAAAAATCAAAACTTGTATTTTATCAAACTTTGATTTTTCAATACATGAATAGGAAAGTCAAAATAAGTTTGTTTAAAAGTTAAGCATGCATGTATAGAATGAAACTACTATACATAAACCAATTAAACTTGTTTTGATCAAACTATTCATGAAAACAAATATCGGTTAAACTAAAAACGAAAACCAATATCCAAATATAAAACGTGTGTGTTGTGCACTTGAGCATATCAACTATACTTATCTTTACAAATGGATCTAAACACACTAAACTAAAACTAGGATACCTAAGTCTTCTTGACGATCTTCCATCTTCAAGTCGACTCGGTCCAAACACCGTGATCCAACGAGCAAGGCTATGTATGATCTTGATGCTCGGGCTCGAGAATCACCAAGTGAAGGCTTCCAAACTCCTCTTTTTGAAGCAATCACCAACTAATATCTTGATCAATGATCTGTAGCTAAAATCACAAGATAATTAGTAAACATAACTACTTGAGTTAATCATCATCAAAACTAGAGAGGAAGGCCTTCGGCCAACATTTCTTGGTTTCTTTAATATTCTCCACTTTTTTCTGTGCCTTAAAATGCTGGGTTACAATTTTATTTTCAAGATTTTATAGTATAACTCTTATTTGGACTATGAGATGATCTTGACTATTAGATGTTTGAAGAATCTTGATCAATTCTATTAGGAGTTGATCTTCTTGATTTAGAAGAATTTAAAACCCTTTAATCTTTAGAAACGAGTCTTCATTGAATAGGAATTGAATCTTATTCGTACTCCACCAGAGAAAAGAAGCATGTGCCTTAAAAGGAAACTGATTCTGCTTCAGAAACGTCTCGATTAGTCGACTTATTATGGAGATTAGTCAATTAATTCATGTCATTAATCAACTTATAGTCGACTACTGTATAATTCCTCTCTTTTTCTGCATCTGTATTTGCCCAGTCGATTATATAGTCGAATGTTGGTGTGCATTAGTCGATTTATATTACTTATAAGTCGACTAATCCGTACCAACTTGGTTTGCTTCTTCTACTTCAAGCCATCATCTTCTCCAACTCGACTGGATCTTCTTGGACAATCATCTCCTCTTGAAAAACAAAGCAAAATCCTAACAACATTTGGGTATTGGTCTCCTATAGGTTTTTCCTTGTGTACTTGTGTCTTCTCTTTGTATTACACTCTTGAGTGTTTATTTTGATTGAAATAAGAGAGACATAGGCTGCTACGGGCTTTCCTACCCAAAAAAAAATTGATAATAATAAGTTGAGCTTCAACACAAAAGAATTAATAGGTTTGATCCATTATCCATTAGAATTGCATAATCTTTGCAGAGAAATATAAGTGTATATAAGAAGGCCACTACCAATTCCTAATCTAAATCCTCTCTCTTCTTTTTTTTTTGGGCCAACTTTCATTAAACTTAGTATTATATTCCATAGGTCCAGTTTAATGTTATTGAAAAATGAGCTTTTGCATAGTAATATTTTTTTTTTCTAATTGCAATTTAGATATGTGCCTGATTAAATTTAAGTTCTTCTGATATCATTTTAAAGTGTTTATCATTGCATTAAAGTCTAAAGTTGAAAAATAGATTAGAGTTGAAAACAGTATTTTTTTTTTTTCTAATCCTTTTTTTCCCTTTTGCCTTTGTTTCCCTCAATTTACAATATTCCATTTTGAGAGAAACCATCATAGGATTAATGATCATGTTAATGGAGTAGTTAAAAGCATTTAACTATTCTTTTATATTCCTTTCTGGTTTTCTAACCCTTTGGAGGGTTCAAAAGCCACAATTTCAAAGCTTAATTAGCTTTTTTTTTGCATGCTTTTTTATTAATTCTTTTAGTTATACATGTTTTCCATCATGGTATTAAAGATTAGTAGGGAACTTGAGTGAACTTCTAGCATAATCCAAATGGGAAATCAGTACTGCTTTTTATGCTGAAAAAAAGAAAAAAAAGTAGAGGGAAAAAAAGGATTCTATTAAGGTATCAACATATGATGTCTCCCAATGCGGCCACACGGTAAGACGTTAGATTTGCTCTCCAATGGGTACCGATTCAAATCCTATTGAGTGTGACATACGTGAACAAGAATATTTTGCTAGAGTTTTTTTAAAGTTTTAGTTAACTGGAGCTTTTATTGAAACTGGAACAATTTTTAACGTGTTTGTCAACTAAAACTTTTATTGGAACTGAAAATGGAACTGGAACAATTTTTAGACGTTAGACATGTTTAGAAAGAGAAGTTGAACTAGAACAAAAATATCCAACTTTTTAGTTCTAGTATGTAGAAAGAGAATGTCCCCCCACCCCCCCCCCCCCCCCCCCACCCCACACACACACACACACACACACCCACACACACACCACCCCCACCCACCCACCCACACATCTGGATCGTTTAATATTAACTAATTGTTAAATATTAGTAACTGATTTTTATTAGCGACAAATATTAATAATTAAATACATTAATAATAATATTTGATGATTAATGATTATTTATTATTAATTAATAAATATTAACAATTAGTATTTAGATCTTGCTAATTATTCAATAAATCTTTTTAATAACATTTTATGATATTATATATATATACTTTTTAATACCATTGATCTACTTTTTTTATGCTAATTAATGAATAACTAATTTATTTGGTGATGAATTATAATTTAAATAAATAAAACATGGTAAAAAAAATAAAATACTAAATAAATTAAGTTTAGTAAATACTCTTACTAATCATTATTAATTATTTGTTTGGAGTATTATTTTTTTATTTAATGACTCAACATGCACGCTAGGGGGATTCGGTATTCGGTTCAATTTTGCATGTTTTTGACAGGAACAAAAATGAATCGATATGATTTAAAACTGTCAGAACTGGAATTCTTCTCACCCTTAGACATAGGACACGTGGAATGATGAGACGAATGTCAGTAAGGAGAATTATCTTTCTATTATGAGACATTATTTGTAATAATTAAGATTAATATATTAATAATATTACTTACATGTCATTAAACAATCAATAGTGAAAAACATTAAAAGTAATAAAATAAAAATATTTTAACTGCTAATTAAATTCTAAACCAACTCAAACGTAGACTTTCCTATTTTCATGAGTATTTAAATTACAATTTCCAAAAGGCTTCCTTAATTTAAATTCTTCGTGAATTCTTGTCTCGCTTTTTATTTTTCTCCGTAGTAATTTCAACTTCTCTTATTGTTTTCTTGAAATATTCTGATTTTTCTTTGAACTTTCTACTTTTGTATCTCCTCTTATAACAAACAAAACTACTTTTACCTTTTTCTCCAAATCTATATTTATGTTATTGGTTTCTATCTCAAGTCTTTCTTAATGGTGATCATGATGTTTCTTTCTTATATTTTTATCTTTTGCCTTAATGGTGTTAACTCCTTATTTTGATGAGCTTGTCTTCACTTTGATGTTGATGTCTTGCTTTCATTTTGATGATCTTCATGAATTTTTTTTTTGGTCTCTTCACTTCGTAATTCTTTCTTTTCTTCTAACATGAGTGCTTAGCTTTCTTTTTTACCAAAATAGGCGTCACTTTCTCCTTTTTTTTTTGTTATAACTGAAACTTTTCCATGATTTTTCTTCTTCTTGTCTTTCTTTTTCTACCTCTTTTTTTTCTTCATCTTCTTCTCTTTTTTCTTCTTCGACTTTTTCTTCCTCTTCCTTTTCTCTCTTTTCATCTCCTTTTCTCTTTCTTCTCTATCCGTAATTTTGTTCTCACGAGTTTTCTCAGATTCTATGAGTATCTCTTCTTTGAACTCTTTAGTTCCTTAAACTTTTTTATTTTCTTCCTTTAACTCGTAAGCTTCTTGAATTATCTCCATCAGTTTTGTGAGCCTTTTAGTTTTCTAATTAATTGTCTCGATTTTTTTCCTCACATGTCTTCTCCGCAAGATATCTCAATCACACTTTGTTGTATTACCTGCAATGATGTCAAAAGCAACTTCATCAACTGAGCAATATATTAAAACTTTTGTTATTTTTTATGTCATTTTGTATTATTAGGACCCTCTCAGTTAGTTTTAAATTGTCTTCATCTTTTTACTTCTCCTCGTAATTTTTTCTATGATCTTTCAAACATTTTGTGAGATCAAAACTTTCTTCATCTTATACTCCAACTCTTTTAAGTTATTTTTTATGAGGTAAGGAATAACAAGTTGAAATCACCTGTTAGCCATCTTTTTGCTCTTTTAACGCCTCCTTCTTTGTGTGTCACAGACACGAACTAAGTTGTGATATCACAGTTGATTTTTGAAGAAGAAAAACACAAAATTTATTCGAATGACTCAAAAACAAAAATATCTTTTTTCAAACTTTTTCTCAACTACAAAATTCCCTCACTTTTGTTTTCTCTCATTTTTTCTTTATTTTTCTCCAGTACAGAATATTGACTATGCATTTTCTTTTATAGGCAAAACAATGTAAATCCAACTCAAAATCAAACTCTTATTCCTAATCTAATACTTAATTTATCTAATGAAAATAAAAAAAATCCTAAACTAATTCTAATACAATTATTACTCTAAGACTAATTTTAGAAATTCCAAAAACTCTAACTAATTCAAACTTTAACTTTCATATTTTCACGAGGATTTGAATTACAATTTCGGACCACTAGTTCCTATTACATTAGTTCGACTTTTATTCTTCTGTTTATATTCTTTTTATTCCATTTTTAGTAGGATGTTTGGTCCTAGAAGTTTTACATGAAATGGATGAGAAATATCAAATAGCTAGGTAGACCATTTCTTTTTCCTCTCTCCCGTAGAAAGTACTATCTAAAATGTCAATTTTGTCACCATCTATAATCATAACATTTTTGTCAAGTGAAGTATGCATTGCACTGATTAAGACATTACTTAATTCTCTATTAAAAGAGAAATCAAAATTCTCTTTAGATGAGAAATCAAAATTCTCTTTAGATGAATTTAAGATTTTGTTTCTTATTTAGGAAAAATAATAAATAGAAAGATAATAAAATAAAAAAAATATGGGACAAAAAATAAATCCACTTGGTTTCCTATTATAGTAGTTCTATTTTCCCCTTTCTTTCCCTCTCACCCAAAAACAAAAAATAGTGATTAATTACTAGTTAACAGAATCGCACCTAAAAATCAAAATTTTAATTAGTTTTTGAAATAATATTTTTTTTTAGCTTATCCTAATCGAGGCAATGCATATAATCTACTTGGGTGAGAAACATAATAGATAGAAATACGCACACACATGATTAGAGTTGTAGGAGAAAAAATAGACGATATTACAAAATGGTGGATGAGTCAGGGGTGTCACACTAGATATATGGAATGCTTTTTACGCCCAGCCACAGCCCCTGTATAAATAAAGTCACTCAACTGCCAAAAACAAAGTAAAAGAAAGAAGAGGAGAAAAGAAATGAAAATTTTCAACTCATGAGAGGCCAAAGAATGCTACAATTTACAATAACTCCCTTGTTTTATCATCTAGCACTTAACCACTGTGTTACTCTCTTGTTTGTACTTAAATGGCCATTAATGCAAGCAACCGAGCACTAGAATCTCACTGCAAACTCCGTTGAAAACCTTAACTCACTCGAATAAACTTCAACATTTGCCGCCAACACAAGTAGTTTTCAAAATTATATAAAATTATTTTTAAATCATTGGGTAAATCATCAAAACACTTGATAGTGGGGCGCAACTTTCGTGCATGTTAAATATAAATAGCTCAATTTTCGTCTCAGTTCGGGTTTTAGTGTAGTAGTAAGAACTTTAATATGATATTAGAGGGCTTTAGGTGTAATTCTCACCGGGTGCACATTAAAAAGCGAATTTAAAATAAAAGAATAACGATTCCGTGAAAAGCTCAGGTTTCGGCTTATTAAAAAGACTCTAGACCTGCGGAGGCGTGTTAAAATATAAATATTTTAACCCCTTACCTCAACTTCGGAGTTTTATTGTAGTGACAGAGACTTTAATAGCGCACCATTTTCTCTCGCGGCCCACCTATTTCGATCACATATGAACCCCTGTTTTAAATCGACCGAGTAGGCTGAGATATCGGCCGATATTTCTTCTTTTGCCTGCTGCCGAGACGATATGGAAAATCGTTCGCTATATCATTTGCAGCAAAAATGGCTGATATTTGAAATATCGGGCGATAAATCACCCGATATCGGGCGATAAATCACACGGAATATCGCCCGATATGAAATAACTTGTTTATTGTTGTTTCCTCGAAAACATTGAAAGGGTGTAAATTCTTTATTTGATTATAAAAAAAAATTACAACGGATCAATAAATCCGATTACAAAAGAGGGAAAGAATGATTGGATCTCCCCTTTGTTTAATACTGGGCTCTTCATGTAGCGGTGGAGAGTAATTTTTGTTCTCTGTTGACGAGCCGAACCGAAAGCTTGATCTTC